>JAEPRC010000025.1:0-128015 GCA_016758945.1 Mucor plumbeus
AAATAATAGATGTTAAATTGCAAGCTTCTGCCCTATCAATATTTAGAAACAATTTTGTATCAAAATATACTGAAAGACAAATAGAAGCAATTTTGCATTAAAAATTGCTTAGCATTGATTAAAACATTAACCTTGGAACGCTTGGCAGTCTTCTTCTTACCCATGGCTTTGGTGACCTTGAGAGGAGAACGTTCGACACCAGCAACAACGGCATAACCGTAAGGTCTATCCTTGGTACCTTCATCGTGGTCTAATTTGAGAACAAATAAGTATTTTTAATATAAATCAATTGAGTCAAATGTAATACATACTACGGACAACAACGGCCTTCTTGCCAGCATAACGGCCTTGGAGGATCACAACGACCTATTTGTTTTGAAATCGTTTAGCTAATCAAGTTTTTTTTTTTTTTTTTTTTTGTGGTTTGAATCCATCCATTCATTTTTCCCTCCCCCCATCCATCTCTCTCTTTTTGTTTTATCTATCTAACAAGCATCCATCCGTCTCTTTTCTATTTAATATAATCGCTATTGTTGGTTTGATTCTTTACCTTTCCGGCTTTAATGAATTTAACCATGCTGAATAAGTGGAATATAAGAGAAGGAAATTACAATTTTCCCGGTTTGCACGTTCCTCATTACTCTCCCACTTCCCTTGACGCCCCTTTACGACTACAACTTGTTTTGCTCCCGCACCATCTTTCTTATATTTAGATGGCCGATGCAGCTCTACTCAGTACTTGTAATACTTCAAATTCAGACAAAAAAGATTATATTTTTGGACGAAACCGACATAAGATTTAGACAAAGTAAAAATGAAATTTAGATAAAACAAAACTAAGATATGCATTAAATGAATGTCAAACTCATACTATAATGAATTTATTTGAGATGGATATGTAGATTCAATCAAGCAATGTATATTTTTGAATCATCATCTTCTTAACTTTAAATCCCGAATTTTGGTAACGTTAAAAATTGCAACAAATGGAAACAAAATGTTAGCAATTACATCAAATTCAATACATAGTTGTATGATGCTTATCCTAGATTGACTGCTTGGATATCCGGTTAGTACCGTTGATATATTAAAAACATGTGATGTGCATCGTCTCCACAGGATATGTTTTTTTTTTTTTTTTTTTTTTACATTCCCCAATCTATAAAAACTAATAAAGTATAAATTTTTAATTTTAAGCAAGATCAAGCAGTAAAAGCAAACAAAGAGTTAGATATAAGTTATAAATTTTCTGAAAACCAGTTTGTTATTTGCAAGCATTATTGACTTAGGGGAGCGGCCGCAGCCAACATGCAAGGATTTCAAAGAAATTGGTCATTACAATAAAAAATACTATAAATGTAAACTTTTTAAAGAGGATAAAGTTGATGACGGTGAGTAAAACATAGAATAAGTTACAGGTTTTCTAAAAGACTTGACAAAACTAAAAGGTAACAAATATGGAGTAACTGACGTTCAGTGGCATACTTTAAAGAAATGAGAAAAAGAAGGAGATTTTTTAGTGGTTACAATTGATGAACCCATAATTTTAAGGATTTATGATATATGCTAGGAAGACTCATAGAAAAAGGAGGACGGTGTCAAAGGTCACAGTATTCTTGGATTTCAAAAGTGTAAAGTATTGTGGCAGAGAGACATCAATGCTGCCAAGAATATGCTGCTTATTTCATCATTAATATGGAATGGTAACGATCGCCCAGAGGTATTTTCTCCTAAAGTAAGAATCTGATTACAATATTTATTTAATTCGTATCGCTATAATAAACATGGTTTTCTCTATAGGGAGATTTAGTTCATTACAGATATGTTATAAATATTATTACTATTTAACTGAAGACTAATTGCATATTTTTCAAATCTCCTTTCTCACTTTATCTAAATTTAATTTTCATAACATACAAAATTTATCCAAACTTTATCCTCACTGCATCCCAAATTTATTTTCATTTCATCCTAAATTTTACTTTGAATTTAAAGTAGTCGCCTCTATCATTCTCAATGCCATTAAATATTTTTAAATATGCATTAAATGGCAGTAAAATCTATACAGCAAACAGACAATGAATGCTTCTTCATAAATAAATAAAAAAGCTCTTTGATCATCAAGTCTAAATATTCACGAAAAATCAGAAAAAACTACTGCAGCTGAAAATGAATCAAAGCACTTCATATATTTAACTAAGAGTTATTCTATTTTCTGAGTATATTCCACGACAAAATATGATAATTAATTTCAGATTGTATTCAACCTCTTCATGTGCGCATGGGAGAAAAAGGAGTACAGTACCTTTTTTCTTGTAATCAACTAATATCGTAACAGCCAAATCAATTTCATTTTCAGAAAAATGGATCAAATCCAAATTTTACAGAATTTTTAGACGTATTTGTTTTTGAAATAAATTGATCAAACTTATATGAAGAGATTATTTGGCATCTAGTGTTTTATTTAGTAATTTTTGGTTTGCAATTTACTTAAAAAAAATTAGGTGAATCTGCTTCATGAATTTCAAATTACATGAAACGTTTACCTCCCGGAAGTGGGCCTAAATATCGATTATAAAAGCCTATAAATCACATTCATACAATAAGATATGTTTATTGATAACTGAGCATTAGGTTTATTTGAATTAGTAGTAAAACGTCTACTGGCCTTTTTTATTTTGGTGAAACGCCATATTCAGATGTTATTGTTTCACCAAAAATGCATGAATCGCCCACTTTAAAGAGCGCGTTTTGGCTCATCCTGATAATTTTGAATGCTCTAAACTATACCAAACGATTGCTCTTAATAAATAGATACTTTATACATAATTTTTTAGGTCATAATTTTTGTGTCATTTTTTGACTATTTTCCATGAGGTATACCTCATGAAAATTTGCAATTTGGAGAAAAATGAAATTTTAGCCCCCAAAATGAAACTTTTTGCTAAGATATATATTGGCATAAAATGACCGAATTAACTCACTTTTCTCACATGGCAGTGTCAATTTTAATGTTGCTTAATATTTTTTTGACATTTTGGCAAGAAACTGCTAAAATTTCAATCGTAAAAATATCACAATTTTATGAGCAAAGCTTCTCCCAAATCAATTCCGTTGGATTCAGCTTGCAAAATACTACAAACTTTAATTAAGTAAAGCTACATAGCTGTTATAAACTTTTTGGTTTAAATTCCAAAAAAACTCTAAATTTTTGCCAAAAAGATTAAAAATGAACGAAATCAGATCAGGTTGTGATTTAGTATTTTAAACGCCGCAAAATACAATCAATACTGCAGTTGGCCCTCTAAGTAAAATAGAAAAAGTATAGTATCAATGCCATATGTATATTTATTCATGCTTCAAAATTGCTCGCCTAAAAAAACCACTCATATCGTGGTTTGACAATTTGCTCTCTTAGGTCAATAAATAAAATGCACCATTGATACTCCTGCTATAATAAATAGTTCCCAACAGGAACATAAATAGAACTTGTAAATAACCACTGATTAACTCTGATGTTAAAAAAAACTGACACAATCGTATTGTATTTCACATTTAATGTATTCTATCTTGGTTTACAAGAGCATAAATTGAATATTTTTAACAAGCGCTTCTGTGGCGATTTGGCAGTATTATTAGCTTAATCAAAGAATGAAACAACTATCTTCCTTGTACATATATTATCAAGATAATAGGCTTGTTCAACAATATATATATATTTCTTAATTGAAACAGGGTATATGTATTAATAGTGTAGTCTAGCGCTTTGGTAAACTAAAAAAAAGAAACTTATAAAGTGATTGAAGAAGAGTACACTCAAAAATTCAAATGACATTCCTCTCATTGTTTTCGGTGACAATATGAAGAGTAAAGATATGGTAGCAATTAAGGGCCGCGCTTCTGGTGTCATTGGGATGCTGCAAATAGAGCTTCAACTGAGGTTTAAAACCTTTAAATCTGTTGTAGTAGACATCAATGAGGATAATACCTCCAAGGTCTGTATTTTTACTGTATTTAAGCATTGAAAGAGTCTCTATTCCTAACGCTTTAAACTGCATATATTTAGGTGTGCAACAGCTGCAAAAACAAAAAGCTTAAGCCAATGAAACTGTCCGAATAGAAATATTTTCAAGGTATATTAGATTGCAAACTCTGCCATATACTTTAGGACCGAGATATAAATGCAAGCAAAAACATACTGGATATTTCGCTTTCTGCTTGGGGGGGGCAAAGGAAGGCCTTTATTCTTCAAAAGAGAAACCGCCGTAGAGAACACGGTTTTGTTTGAAAGGACAATTTAGATATTTACAGATAAATTGTCTACAAAATAATCTTTATTTGTCTAAAAACTAACATTAATTCGTCTCATTTTTTTTTTCTCTTGGTCTAAAAAAAACATTCCACTTTGTCTCAACTCAAGTTTAAATACTGTATTTACGATACAAGACTTATACTCTTAGAAACTTATGGTCAAAATTAATTCAGCACTACAAATACTAAGTTTACATATTTATGCATTTATATAGTAATCGTATATATAAAAACCGATGTTTGTTTATTATAATTATAGATTATTCAACTATTGTCAATTTTTTAATCGTTTTCTTTGTTAATGGAAATTCATCTTTGTCAAATCCTTTTGTCTGGGTGATTTGTAATTTTCATAAATTCAGTTATAAATAAGCTTACAATGAGTCCCCTTCTTTTCTGTTGAAGAATGAAACTTTGCGACATACGATAGTAACGAGGTTTTTTTTTATTATTATTACTATTTTATAGCATGATTGTATAAAATATCAAATAATAAACTACTAAAAGCGGTTAAAAAAAGTATAAATAATATATGCGATAATCTGTTTTTTAAGCTTTTTTTAATACCATTATATCACTTTATTACAACAATGTCTACGCTAAATTTTTGGAACAACCTTCCTTCCGAAGTTTTGCAATTTATATTTAATCATATTGAATCAACATCAGATTGGAAAGAAACAAAAAACACATTTTATCAATGTGAGCTCGTCTGCAAAGGCTGGGCTAGACCAGCACGGAGAGAATTATATAAAAATGTGCATTTATCATCAGATGAAATAACAAAATTTGCCAGTGCTATCTTTTCAAGTGTTACTACACCAAAACTTGGTTATCTCGTTAAGAATGTTGTATTCTATCCAGATCTCATTACAACTCCAGATACAATTGTACCCATTGAATTCCCTCACAATATAAGCCAACTTATTGACATTATTTTGCAAAATAGTCCTAATATCGAGAGAATCGGTAGCTCTACAGCAATTGCTTTTGAATCAAAATTTGTTTGGCGGCATCTACTTTCAGCAAAAACTCAACACAGGCATCTAAAACTTTTCGCCTTCTCAGATGGATGGGACATCGATAATAGACATTTGTATTCTACTCTTGCCATCAAGTTTAAGCATTCTTTAGCCAAGCTTCGGTTGGTCCCTGATCAATTATTAAGTAGCATGCACGAAAAAAATGATTTTCTTCTTCTAGTAAAGCAGTTAAAAGAATTCAAGTCATTAGAGGAGTTACAACTTAGCTCATACTATATGGATGACCCTATTCTAGGTGATTTGGATTACTTGATAAATAATTGTTCTCAAAAAACGTTGAAATTAGAACTTCAAGATTGTAATTTAATAAGTAGCAGCAATGATACAAAAAGCTTGATTCCAAATAGAAACATAAAGAAGCTTCAAATAAGTAATCCTAAGATTGATGCCTCTTCATTTTATTATTTTGCAAACAAATTGGAAGTCTTGGAAACATTAGTATTAAGTACATCAATTAAAAACACTACTGGGTCAAAAACACAAGAGCAGCTAGCTGGATGGTGGAATCAGCTGATAAATCTTTGCCTACCTCTTCGGTATTACGATATCAAAATTGATGAATTCAACGATAGACACTATATACAACAAATCAGAGACTGCACAAATCTATTAATTGCAACTACAAATCGCAATCAAGAGAATAAAGCAATGTCTATGGGTTTAGACTCGGAATCTTCATCTGAATTTACAATGTGTATAAATGGTCTGGAAACCGCAAAAGAGAATTATATTATTGAAATGAAACAAAACAATTCATGTATTCGTCTGTTTGAATTGTACTCTAGCCAGCGCTTTATTGATACGGTAAATTTTGACGGAATCTTTAAAAGCATAAGCCCATATTCACCCAAGATTATCAAAATATTGAGCGTGGAGCATATGCTGGAAGACGACGAGTTATTTCACAATTATATCATTAGAAATATACCACCAGAGGGTTTTCAGAATTATGTAGCAAAGTGGTGTAATATCAGGAGCTGGTCAATAATCAATGGCGTTATCTCTTTAATCAACAATAATATTAAACCAATGGTGCACTTGGATAAGATGATAATCCCTGATGGCCCACCAATAATTCATACTATAGCCTCTCAACAAGCAATTGTTTCTGAACTGAAACTTACAAACTCTGTGCTTCATCCCAATGTGTTCCTTGAAATGTCTTCAAAACTAGCACAGGTTGATACATTAATATTCAAAAGATGCACTATCATGTCTCGCTCTCCTTATATCATTGAAATCATTCTTCCGGCAACAAAAGTGAACCGATTAGAGTTAAGTTTAAATCGTACAATCTATTCTGGTTCTCTCCATCATCAAGTTGGAAATCACACAATCGTTGTAGCTACTGACACTAAAATGACAGCCACTTACAAATACCTTTATAAGACAGGCTATAAATCTTATGAAGACCTTTTTGCTACAGCTGGATCTAAAGGCAACTTTCTTATTTTTGTCAGATGTAAACAGTTACACGAATTTGTAGTATCTGGGGCTGAAGGTAATGACAGCAGTTTAAATTGGAAGCAACAAGTATTCCAAGAGTATAACCAATAAAATTACGAAATTCCGTAGCTATGAAATTAAATAAAACGTCTGTTTATTATTCGAAATAAAGCATCTTTTTATACATACAATCCAACATCCAAATGTATGCTAGTGCAGCTATTTTATAATTTCAAAAAAACACTATCTACCTCCCCCCCTGAAAGCTTTTGGGACAATATCCTTGCTGATACGACTTTCCATTGCAACTTGGAATTAATTTCTCTGTGAAACATAACTACAGTATTAATTTACCATATATTAGTTTTTCCCATATTTTCCGGCGTATATTTAACTCTATAACCATCTATAATCCTTGATCCTAACCACTAAAATAGCATTGTAAGTATTGTATTGCTAATATATCTTCTTCTGTGATTCAAAGTGTTATCATTCTTTCTCCTCGCCTTTGACCATTTTTATAGAATACAAAGATGTCCTGTTTAGAGGAGATCAATAAATGTTGTCTCCGCTTTGACTGAAAAGGTGGGGTAAATGTTAAAAAAAAAAGGGGGGAGCTCAAAAAAGAACAAAAGGAAAGCTAATAGATAAATTGATTGGATTCATTTTTTTTTTAATTTCACCAAATTTCCGGAAAGTCTAAAGGTTGGGTTAAATTGTTATATGATAAAGAAGGAACCGAAATTTACTTTACTGATTACATATTAAAAGAAATAATTTCTTCTCATAGATGTATTTAAGGGCAATGGGAAATACAGGAGGGAATATGAGAGGAAAAGCATGAAAAAGATACATCCAAGATTTTCTATAAAAGGAATATTATATGAAGTGACTCACGATGGGCAACCAAACCTTCTTTTGGTGCAACTACCGATAACAAAACCTACAAACTACACTTCTTTTTTCGCTTGACAAGAACATGTACATGATGAGAAATGGATAGAGTCGATTTGTCATTATAAAAATGAAATAATTAAATTGAACTAGAAGCATTTTGTACCGAGACTTTTGTTTAATTCAACTATATTTAACAATCAAAGGAATAGAAAGCTTATTACAGCAAACTTGGTTTTAAACGACGCAGATCTCTCTTTTTTTTTTTTTTTTTTTTTTTTTTTTGATTAATTTCCTATATAAATCAGAAAGTTTATTTTACCTTTTTCACAGTTTTATTTTTTCTTTTTTCTTTTTTTATACATTAAAAAAAATAAAACAACAACAACATGTGTGGTATTTTTGCTGTTTACAACTATCAAGGCGATATTGAAGCCTATCGTCAACGTGCCTTATATCTTTCTAAAAAGTAAGTATCAAAATGTCTCTTTTTCCCCTAAAGTAAAATGCTTATAAAAAAGTATAAAATAGGATTAGACATCGTGGTCCTGATTGGTCTGGTTGTTATACTGTCAAGAACCACATTTTATGTCATGAGCGTCTCGCCATTGTTGGTGTTGGTAAGTTTTTGTTTATATAATATATAGATGAAGGAGGATGGAACGAAATCTAAGATCTAAGATTTTACTTAATTAGGATCTGGTGCTCAACCTATTGTCAGTGATGATGAGAGTATTATTCTCAGTGTCAATGGTGAAATTTACAACCACAAGCAATTAAGAAATGATTTAAAGGGTGAACATCACTTTAAAACTGAATCTGATTGTGAAGTCATTATGCACATGTATAAGGAACAAGACAAGGACCTTGTTCAAAACTTGGATGGTTTCTTTTCTTTTGTTCTTTTAGACAAGAAGCGTAACCGCATTATTGCTGCTCGTGACCCAATTGGTATCACTACTCTTTACTATGGTTGGAACTCCAAGATGCCTGAAACCATTTACTTTGCCTCTGAACTCAAATCACTCAATGAAGATTGTGATAAAATTTTGGCTTTCCCTCCTGGTCATGTTTATGACTCTGATACCAAAGAAACTACTCGTTGGTTTAATCCTACTTGGTGGGATGAGAACAAGATTCCTAGCAATCCTATTGATTATACCAAATTAAGAGAATCTCTTGAAAAGGCTGTTCGTAAGAGATTGATGGCTGAAGTTCCTTATGGTGTTTTATTAAGTGGTGGTCTCGATTCTAGTTTAATTGCTGCTATTGCTGCTCGCGAAACTGAAAAGATTGCTGCTGGTATCAAAGGATCTGAAAGTGAAGATGACACATTTGATGAAAGTAAGTGTTTGTTTACTAATATTTGGTTACACGTTGGTATTGATTGGTTCTTTTTTTACCTTTTTGCTTAGGCGGACCTGCTTTGTGGCCTCGTCTTCACTCTTTCTCAGTAGGTCTTCCGGGTTCCCCCGATTTGATCGCTGCTCGTGGAGTCGCTAAGCATTTAGGCACTGTTCATCATGAATATACTTTCACTATCCAAGAAGCATTAGATGCTGTAAGTGATGTCATTTACCACCTTGAAACTTATGATGTTACTACTATTCGTGCTTCTACTCCCATGTACCTTTTGTCTCGTAAGATCAAGGCATTGGGTGTCAAGATGGTTTTGTCTGGTGAAGGTGCTGATGAAGTCTTCGGTGGTTACCTTTACTTCCACAATGCTCCTAATAAGGAATCTTTCCATTCTGAAACTGTCAATCGTGTCAAGAACTTGCATACATCTGATTGTCTTCGTGCCAACAAATCTACTATGGCTTGGGGTGTTGAAGCTCGTGTTCCTTTCCTCGACAAGAGCTTTTTAGAAATTGCCATGAACATCGATCCTGCAGAGAAGGTTCCTGATAGATCAATTGGTAAGATGGAGAAATACATTGTTCGTAAGGCATTTGATACTTCTGATGATCCTTCCGCCAAACCTTATTTGCCCAAGGATATTCTCTGGCGTCAAAAGGAACAATTCTCAGATGGTGTTGGTTATAGCTGGATCGATAGTCTCAAGCAAGTAAGCGAAGATAAGGTTTCTGATGAAGATTTCGCTCAAGCATCAAGCAAATGGGTCAAGGATGTTCCTACAACAAAGGAAGCTTACATGTATCGTGTCATGTTTGATCAATGGTATCCACAAGAAGCTTGTACCGCTTCTGTTGTGAGATGGATTCCTAGAGCCGATTGGGGTTGTCCTGAAGATCCCTCTGGTCGTGCTCAAAAGGTTCATGAACAAGCTTATGAAGTCAAGAAATAAGTTTTTTTTTTTTTCTTCATTGTACAAAATTCAAAACTGTAACATAGATTTCCCTCCTCTTTTTTTTTTCAAAAAAATAAAAATTATTTTGTTGTAATAACTAATTGATCTTAGCATAATTGTATGAATTCTAATAGCAATGCTGTAATATTGCCGTTTATATTCTTTAATGTTGCAGAAAGAAAAAGAGAGATCCGAGAAAATGAGTGTTCAAACTCAGTATGCATTTTCAACATTTTCTTATAATGGTGTAAAGAGTTTTTTTAAATACTTATAAGGGTTGCATGATGTTTTCCTCCGAGAAAATAATGGCCATACCCGTCAGTGTTAGTTATGAATTTTTTATTTCATGAAAAGGCATCTATTTAGTATAAAAAATGCTTAATTTGAATTAGATATTCAAATTTATTGAAAAAGGTAATAAATTTCAATTCACGATAATGTTTGTTTATTTCAATCATTGCAATCATAAAAAAAAAAAACAAACATTGCCAATGTAAAAAATAGACCTTTTATTTTATTATATTTTATTAACTAGTAAATCAGTAATTAAAGGGTAAGATGTCAGATGTCAGAGAATTTCAAGCCAAGGTTAGTAATATATAAAATGCAATGCGATTTGATAAGAGAATGCTAAGGTAAAAATGAAGGTACAGCAGGAACAGGAGGCAGTGCTCTTGGTGAAGGACCAAATGAGATAGGAGGTAAACGATGAGAGCGATTCGAAAAAGGAGACATAATACCTAATGGAGGAGGTGTTGATATGGGTGAAGAATTTGACAGAGTTGGAGAATGAGCTAAAGATAACAAAGACCTAGCTACTTGATGTTCCTGAGGTTGTTGTTGCTGTTGCTGTTGCTGTTGATGTTGATGTTGATGTTGATGTTGATGTTGATGTTGCTCACTACCGGGATAATTATTACATCTATGACAAAATTGGTCTGGTGGAACGGGATTTGCAATAGCGTTATCTACATTTTGTAACATAGCAACAGTATTTGATAATTGAGCAGTTAAACGAGCAACTTCTCTTTGCAGACTATTTCGATATTCTCTTTGAGCATCGATTGTATTTATACATACATGAATATCATTTGAAGCAGAATCTTGTTTAAAACGATCATTGTGAGCATAAGAAGCTGGAGAAGTAGATGAAGGAGGATACAGAGGAGGTAGTACAAATGGTTGATGTGGATGTTGAGATGGAGATGAATTAGATGAAGTTGAATTGGAGTTATTTACATTGTGTTGAGGAGATGTTGATAATGATGATGATATATGATTATTTTGCGTAGTATTGCTATGAATATTATTACTATGATAGCTAACATGTCTGTAACTAGGCGATAAGGATCTTCTTCGTCTTCTTCTTGACATATCTTGTAAATCAAAATCTTCTTCAACTCCAACCATACTTGACCTTCTATTGTTATCTTGATTTAATTTTTCTTGTGCAGCCTTCTCATTTGCAGAACACCTTTTTCTTCTTTTAATGACAGTTCTCATCATTGTGGCTGGTCTATGAACTAGATGTAATTTATAATACAATCCACAAGCATTACATATTGTTCTTCCACTGGCATCTCTTCTCCATAACGGAGTTGTAGTTGTTTCACAATTAGCGCATACTGTAACTCCTGTTGACTCTTCTTCTTGATGTTGATGATGATTCTGTTGTTGTTGTTGTTGTTGAGATTCTGCATCTTCTGTTACTGTCGTTGATTTTTTACCATCTTCCTTATCTTCATCCGTCCAAGGTGGTGTAGGAGATGTTAATATGGGTTCTTCCTCTTTGATATTCATTTTTTCCAATGATTGAATAGTCATTAAAAACTGGTTTTATATTGTAATCTTAATATTTTGTATCAAGAAGAAGAAAAAAAAAAAAAAAAAAAAAAAAAAAAAAAAAAAAAAAAAATTTTACCAATATGATTTTGAAATTATCAATAAAATTTAATATCGCGCGATAAAAAAGATAATGAGGATGATAAAGAACCATTTTTCTGATCTTTCAATCATATCCAATCACTGTAGTTAATCAAATTTACACTTTCTCACAGTAGAAATTTAAAGTTTTTTCGTTGATAAAATTTATTGTAGAAAAAAAATGTTACATAAATTAATAAATGAGATTTGCTTGAAGGCATAATAAGAAAAAATGATATAAATTGTCGTCAAATGTCTAGATGATATCCTCAAACTGACATGTTTCATAATGTAAACACATTTATCATTTTATCGCAAAGCGGATCTTGAACAACATTACACTGTTTCCCGGTTATTCCTTAAGGGTGTGTTGCTTTTTTACTAACGAGACTGACTCTTATGTCTAAAACACATGAAATTCGCGATTGCATATTATTTATATGTGGTCATGGTATATAATGTATTATAAAAGGGAAAAGGGGATGTTCAAACCAATGAAAATGGGGTTCCAAGGGGGTGACAATATTGGAAAGGGGTGTACGGGATCACAAGAAATACAGGTAAATACGTACAACTGCAATCAGGCAAGCACATATTCAGTATAAAACCGAAAAAAAAAAAAAAAAAAAAAAAAAAAAAATGCCATGGCCCCTATTTTTGCAGAATATATAAAGCTGAAGGGATTGTTTTCTTGTTTGTATACCATCTTTTTTCGTTCTCATAGATAATTAAATGGATACCAAGGAAGAACACATTCAAGAATTGAGAAGATTAAAAAATTTATCTACTGTTCTTTCTGTCCAAAAAGTACTGGAAAATTTAATCAATGAAAATCGTGAAATGCGAGAGCCGATAAAACGGTCAAAGGTACATTTTATTCATTGAGAAAAAGTGCCAATGAAGATGTTAAACAACGTATATACCCAACAGGCACAAATACAAACAATTTACATTACAACAGGTTATGCCTGGAGTCAAACCTCAGTATCTGTCAGGTATGCCTCTAATAAACCCACAGGTTAATATTTAACTAATAGGCAGCATAGTATATACGTCAATTATAAAGATGCTAGCAAATTATCTAAAGATAATTGCTCGATAAATACAACTACAAGAAGCCTTGAATTTAATATTGCAAGTATTTTTTTTAAAAAAAAATCTTACAGTGTCTTATCTCTAATCAAACTCTACACATAGATTAATCATAATAGCGCGCATCATAAATTCAAAATCAATCAATTGTACAGTTTTATTAATCCAGAAAAATCTAGTTTCAAGGCAAATACAATATATCTAGATTAATACAGTTATTAACCCGAAATATTATAGTTGAAAGATAGCAAGATAATTATCACTCTGACCAAGCAAATTCAGGATAGTATCTGGCTAGATTTAAGAATGAAATCAACACAAAATGCATATCAAGAGTTGGAGAGATTCGAAAAGATCAATGATTCAAGCCCTAAAGAAAACAATGCAAATTATGATACTCCTTTCAAAGAAAACAGTTGTTGCTCGCATCATCATTCTCATGAAAAACACAAATAAATAAAATCATGCGAATAAAGTAGTAATATTTTCATGCATATCATGTTATATGTGAAAAAAAAAAGCTCCGCTTTTAGACTTAATGTTCTAAAGATACAGACGCTAGTCTTTTGCTTTTGTTATCTCCTTATTAAAACTACAGTCTAAAAATCTAAAGTTTGATTATGTAATTAAATGTGCCTATCAAAGAGCTGTTGATATATTTAATCTCTCTTTTTTGTTGTGTACTATATCATCATATGTCTTTATCATGTATTGTTCCAGAATTTTGGACCTAGCATTAGTCTCTCCCGCTTTATTCAAGCACAGATTATGATTATATTTGTATAGATTGCTGAGATAACCAATTCATATCCAATAATTCTAGAGGTTTTTAAATAGTGTAATATACATTTCAACTGTCTATTATATACATAATAATATTGTTTATTAGCGTATAAAGTTAATAGGAAGCCTTTCTATTAATATCATATCATTCATCTACAAGGCTTTTAGAAGCGGGACATGTAGATCCCTAGCAAATAGGCGGTGGACTTGACGCGTTTCTTCATTAATCTTCCATCAAATTAGCCTGTCAGGCACCAATTTCAAAAGAATATTCTTTCAATCTCCTTTTAAGACAAATTAGAGACAATGAAGGCATGATGCATAATAAAACTTATCGTTATTAGCATAAGGTGAAACAAGGAATTAAGCTCACATCAATTATTATGTTTAACTACAAAAATATGATAAGAATCAAGGAGTTGTTGTCGATTGGGAATTGGGATATAAAATATGTAAATTATAAAATTGATTTTGATTCTATGATTGGAGGGAGAGGTTGGTGTTACTAATTGTAATTGCAATTTCTACTATACGATTAATACCTATTATTGGATTATATATTGGATTATATAACAATTAGTTATAAGTATCAATGATAAATGGTAATTGAGTCATAAAGTATAGTTATTTGAAATGGGATTATAAATATATAAGGGGAAGGAAGAAACAGTTAAATTCACTAATTTTCATTTAGTCTGCATGGATCATCGGTGTTTATATGAGTTGGATGTTAGTTGTGTATAATATTTGGGTTGAGGTAAGAATGTAATATATCAAATCATTACAAAAAAGGTTGTATATGTATATGTAGCATGACTTTATCAATATTATATAAGCACAGTCTAAAGTGCCCATACAGTAAGCGCACAAGTAAATTTCTAATATATACATTATCCGAGCTCTAAAACTTGTATTGAAAGTCATATGCCTGTATATATAGTATCCAACAGATTATAGTTTTGATAGCAGCCCTGATACTAGCATAGAAGATATTTGTCCTGCTAAATAAGCAAATCCAAAGAAGATCAAATAGAGGTTTTTCAGATTAAAAATAATTTGTGCCTTTTTTAATGCAAATACATAGCGCAGTATAAATCTGTTAGTTTTTTATTGTATAGCTTTAAACCTAATAAATATGTACTATCGCTTGTTGGATCCAAAATTAAAAAAGTTAAAACCAGAATGCAGGTGCATTGACCTAACATTGACCTAAAATTGATTATAGAAATGAGCATCTAAATTGAGATTTTAATTTTTTGTTTTCACAAGATAGACTTTATTAGAGGCTACTCATTTTTTTTTTTTTTTGTTTCAACAAAAAACATCAATTTTTTGTCAAGATAATCAAAATTATAGTTCAAATTGCAACTTCAAGCCTGACATAACTGAGTCCCAAGATCGATTTGGCAAATTGGTCAAAAAGTGATTCAAAAAACAAAATTGTTTAATGGTTTGTGAACTGCAAAGTAAGTTGAAATAGTGTATTAAATAGTTTTTATACAGTTTTGCATTTTCCAACAATAAAATTATGGAATATGTAAATCCTGGGCAAAATGCGATTAAAATTTTGGAGGTTTTTTTTTTGAAGACATACATCAATTTTTGTATTATGTTTCAGGAATATATAATTAGTATAATGTATCATAAAATTATCTATAAATATGATGAGATTTTTAGGTATATATTGCATGATTAAAATGATATAAAATATAAAATACAAATAAAGGAATGTTTAAAGATTTTTCTTCCCTTAAATTACTAAATTTAATAAATGCAACCCCTTATTTTTCATAAATGTACAAGAAAGCCTTGTAAATTTAATTATTTAAATTGAGAAACTATTTTACTACCTTGTTTTAACTTACACCGATGAGTTGTTCCATTTGTAACTACTAATGTTTTCGGATTTAAACATCCCCTACATGCCATTGCACTGCAAAAAAAAAAACAATAATTCTGACGAATTTCTCAGAATTTTCATACATCTCAGGTGTGACGGTAATTTAAATTTAAAATTTTCTGATGATGAAAAAAATGATAAAAGCAATCCTAAAATTTTAAAATGCAAAATTGACATCGAAAGTGTATAGTAACCTGGATGGCTGTATTAATTAACCTTAACATAAAATTTAATTTTACAACTAATGCAATGTTTGTTGAAGACTTTTGTCACCAAAAATAATGTGAAAAATGCAAAAACATAAAAATTAGTTTTTAGGAATTTAAAGAATATTTTTATAATAGAGCTTTAAAGTTAGCATTACAAATAAATAAAGCAAAAAAATACCTATTATTTGAGGCATTGTTTGTCACTCTAGTACTATTTTTCATAGAGTTATTAGCTTTTTTCGAAAAAGTCAAATTTTGGACGAGGGTAGATAAGGAAAAATTCGTGATTTTTTCGAAATCGATTTTATAGTAAAAAATAATAAAACAAAATGAAAGAACCATTTTTGGCTTATGAACTATGTGCTTAAACGGTTGCTATCTCGAGTTACAGCCCATTGAAGTTGCGTTTTTGTACGTTTTTAACGGAAATATTTTTATAAATAATGTATAATCTAAATTGGAATTTTTGCTAGATTTATTTTTCTCCTTCATATATCTGTTTTAAAATATTATTCTTTGAGATTGCTTTAAAATTGCAAGAGTTATCAACTGAAAAGTAGATTTTATGGCAATTTTCTCGGTATTTTCAGGTATAATCGGCATAAAACGGAGTTTGATATTTTTGGCCATGTAATTCGAGCTTGATATATAGTAAATTTACTCTTTGAAGGAATTATCTGATACAGTCTTCAGGGCAACAATGTAAAAAGTATTCTCACATGCACACTCTATCTAGGCATATAAAACGAGCCGAGCCTGTTTTACGCTACCGAGCTTTTTTCGAGGTTCGTTAAAATTAAACGAGCTTTTCTTGTGTGTGACTAAAGCTCGTTTGAGGAAGACGAGCTTTTGACTTCTTTTCAAAAACTCAAATGTGGCAGAAGTGCTTTATTTTGTCTGTCAAGCGATAAATGACTAAAGTAAGGCAAACTTATAATGTTTAGTAATATTATATCATTTACTAATTGTCATAAAATGTAAATAATACAAAGCTCGTATCTTTCGTACGAGCTTTTTTGAAAACTCGGCTCGAGCTCGTGTAGCACAAGGCTCGACTCGTCTCACGAGTTTTGACCAAGCTCGTCTAAAGCTCGGCTCGTCTTTAATGGCTAACTCTATCTAACCTCCTGTATGCTCTCAGAGCACATGGCTATGCTCAAATAAAAGCATCTCAGATATTGCTAAAAAGTCAATAAATGAAATATCAGAAAATAGCGTTTTTCAAATATAAATTTCTTTTGCTTGACTAATTACAAGCTTTTTTTGATATGAAGCATCATTATATTTTATATTTATACGTCAAATATTTCGAAAGATATGCGTATTCGAAGTTTCCAAATTTTTAAAACTTTAGATTTGATGTGGCCACAAGGCATATCAATTTTCTTTAAAAACAGCATTTATTTGTACTTTACTTAAATTTGATATTTAAATATTCCGCTATACACTATTATTATAATTTCTTGATAAACATACCTTCAAATCGAACCAAAAATTGAATATAAAAAGCTGTCCATATCATCATATATCATATACAGTATATATCTCTACAACGGCCCAATTTTGCTGCTTATTGGGAGAATAAACAGCACATGCATGCTTAATGCTTATACTGTCAGCCTACTAAATTTCCTAGCAGATATATGATTATGGTTAAATGTTTCTCAATCTGCCCATATTTTTCTATTAAGACTTTAAAAGAAGGAGTGCAGCAGATAGTATATATATATATCTGACAATTTAAAATAAGAATAAAATAAAAAAAAAAATAAAAAAAAAGTATTCAAAGATTTGATCAAGTTTGGTAAATTTCTATAAACTAGAATAAATTTCAACATCGAACACAGCTAATAAAATTTACTATTATGCGAAAATTCATTAAACAAAAAGAGTCCAATAAAGTAGTTGTTAATACATCACCAGCATTGTAATTAGCATTTGCTATCCAGTACAAAAAAAAATTAATATTTTATTAGAAAGAAAAACATAAAAATGCTTGGGAAATTTGTAATTATACAATACTTCAATTGATTGCACATATCCTGCTATTGTGTTTTGCATGTGAAATTTATCGCACGATAAATCTAAATTTCATATTTTATATTTTATATATAAAGAAATATAAAAAAAATCAGTAGAGGTCATTAATATCATCAGTGCATAACAACTGTCATTATTTTTTTGTGCTTTGACACATTATGAAGTAATATCATCACAAAGTAACTGATCTCCTGAATTGTGCGCTTTTTCCAGCAACCAGCAGGTATGAAACGTTTAGCCTCCGAAATGATTTTTGCTTATTTCGTGACCATGTTATCAAGCTGAAAGCTTTCTTTTTTTGCATTATACAAACTTGTTTACGTAGTATATTTTCACAAAGTATGGATCCAGTACAACTTGAAAAGGCTCTCAATGAAATGCCTCCAGTTACTCTTATTACAGAGATTCCAGAAGTACTAAACGCCATTGCACATTTACTGAAATCAAACCAAGAAATGCGTGAATTTGACCCAGATAATAAAGATCCTGACTTTATTCAGGCTATCAAAGAAAATACAGATCTTATTACTCGTAAAGAGAAGCAAGTAAATATTACGCTTCAAGTGATTAGAGAGCGACTTGGTGAGGCTGCTTGGAGAGAAATGGGAAGTAATGTGAAAGAGTTTAGAGAAATACACGCACAAGAATTAAAAGCCGAGCAACAACTGCAAAACGAAAAAGACAAGAAAGAAGAAGGCATATTCTTGTAATGTGTATATATGTATATCAGCAGAAAGTAGAAAATAAAGTTAAACACTGCGTTGTGTTCATTCAATAGATAAATTTGATTCAATTTCTGAATGAATTTTCATGAAATAAATATGTCGAAATACCATAAAAGGGAAGGTTTTTTTTTTATGATTATGGAAATAGAATGAGTGGAAAAATTTCATTTGTGGTATTATACAGATTGAGCATCTACAAATCGAAGCAGAAATTACATGTTTTAAAATATAAAGAAACAAAGACAGGCAATTAAACATATATTTCGCATTTTGTAAATTGAGCAATGCAAAAGTATATGTCATTGGAATCGAGTCATTATAGTTTCAAATATCCTGAAATTACTATAAATAACATAAAATGAAGTAACTAGATTAAATACAACTAATTTATTATAATATACGCTGAAACTTATCTATTTTCTTGGTTATTACACCAGTTACTTATACACGTTATATATATATATATAGCATAGATAGTCCTTCATATATGTATAACACAAAACAACAATAACCAAAAGTTGCTTGTTTTATACCAATAGAAATACAAGGCTAATTTTTAATTTGAGTAACGTTAGGCTATAATGATATAACTGGAAGTAAAGATTTAGGCTAAAAATAACAGTAATACTACCCATTTATACTATAAGAAGGGGGGATAAAAAAAGAAGAAGAGAGAAGAGGAAGCACAGTTATTAGACCCGATCCGCTTTCTTTTTTGTTCAAAATGTACACTTTTTTGAATGTATATTGTTAATTTGGAGGGTTCTAGATTTTTATAGGATATCCCGATAAATTTTATGAAAATATCGATAATTGAATCTTCTTTTTTGGTTTTGTTTTGTGATGTGTAGATATTGTGATAATGAATATTTAGTGCACATTGCTTAATCAACTTGCTTCTTTTTTTTTCCTCTCTTTCATTATAATCAAGGAGAACACAAAATATTTTTCTTTTAATTGTCGGCTCATCAAATCAAGTATAAAATGCAATACCAATTTACAGATGTGTAACATACACAAAAATAGATACAATTATGACAAGACTTTAAAAGTTAATGAAGGCCATTAAACTTGTGTCTCTTGGGCCATTTATCCCCGCCTTATTAGTTTGTTAGTTGGAAGCATGTTGTTAAACACAATATATCTCTCTTTTCCTTTACTTTCCTTTTTCCTCTTTTTTCCTTTTTGCTAGATTTTTTCTTTTTTTTTTTTTTTTTTTCTCTCTCTCTCTCTCTCTCTCTCTTTTACTATAACTATCCAATAAAATGAAGTTGATCTCAAACTTGGCTACTTTGTCTATTGCAGCAAGTTTATTACTTCAAAGTGGTAGTTTTGTATCTGCCACACCATTCTTTAATATACCAACAGTTGCTAATCATAATAACGATGCATCACTTGAATCCAGTTGTGAAGGCTTCAAAATCACTTATCCATCTACAAGTGGTAAATAAACAAATAACGTTACCACTAAATTACGCAATGAAATTGACAACATTATTTAGGTCTTTCATTTGAAGAAGCAAGCAAACATATTGTTGCATGGCAGGCACCAAACGGTATGAAACAAGTCAACATCACAATGATTGATAACGCCTCTTCATCATCAAGTAATCCAATTTACATTGGTACTTTTGGTAAGTTTTCTTTGTATAAAATCTAAATTAATTAAAAATCTAATAATAAATTCAAGATGCTGATCGTGGTGCTACTGACGAAATTCCGTTACAGCTTCCAAATCAAATTGATGGCGATTTTCATTTTCACATTTCCGGCCAAGGTGAAAATGAATTTTGTGAAACTGATTCAGTTGCTTTTCATATTCAAAAACGTCAACAAGAAGCTACAGCAACCACTACAACATCTACACCTACAGTTACAACTGCAGATGCTAATAGTATTACAACAGCCGCAACTACATCTGATGCAAATGTAGCTGCAACTGCAACTACACAAACAACTTCTGCTGCTTCAACAACTACTGCCGCAAACATAATTAACAAAGAAGAAATCAACAAGATTCTTGAAGAAATTCAAAATAATGGCAATAGCCAAGCAACCTCTAGCACACATGTTAATGATTCATCTGATTGGGATTCTACTCTTAATGATATTACTAATATCACCAAAGATAAAACCAAGAAAGCACATAACAATGCAGCATCTAAATATGACGATACTACCACCAACAAAGATCAAACTTTCAATGATTATATCGACAGCTTAGATCAAGATTATAAAAAATATATTCATAAAAACAAAGAAACAGAAACTGAAGCTGTCACTCATAAAAATGATATTGCTTCTGATGAAACTAACAGCAATGCTTGGTTTACTAATGAAGATAAATCTACACATAGTAATGACGCTGAAAAGACATGGCATTCTAATGATGCTAACCCTTATTTCACTAATGAAGACAGGTCTACCTCTGCTTCTCACAGTAATGCTGTTTCTTCTGAAAAATCATGGCATGAAGATGCTGTTTCTTCAAACCCTTATTTCACTAATGAAGATCAATCTACTCATAGTAATGACGCTTCTACTAAATCTTGGCATTCCAATGATGTTAATGCTTCTTATTTCACTAATGAAGATCAATCTACCGGTGCCTCTACCTCTCATCAAAATGATAGTGAATGGGTTACTGAAGAAGAAGATACACCCGCTTCAGCTAGTCATGAAAATGGCTGGTCTTCTGAAGATATTGATTTAGAAAGTAATGATCATGTCAATGATGGTGAATGGACAGATGAAGATTCCACTGCTTCTCACTCAAATGAATGGGTCTCCGAAGATAATACTCATGAGAATGGCTGGTCTTCTGAAGATATCGATGTTGCTCATGCCAATGAATATGTATCTCAAAATCCTCAACCACATGTTGATGAAGCCAGTGACAATTGGGTTTCTGAAGATATTGAAGCCGATGATCATCATACTAATTATCATGTCAATGATGCCGAATGGGTTGCTGAAGATAACCATGCCTCTTCAGATCATAACAATGGTTGGTCTTCTGAAGAGATTGAGCTTCTTGCTGATGATCATACCAATTACCATGCAAATGATTCTGAATGGACATCTCAAGATGATAACGAAGAACAACAACAACACAGCAATGCTTCTCAATGGGAGTCTGAAGATGTTGAAATTGACTCTGGTGATGACCATTCCAACTATCATTCTAATGACTCTGAATGGGTCTCTGAAGATATGCATGCTACTGAACACAACAATGGTTGGGAATCAGAAGATATTGAACTCAATGATAATGAACATTCTAATTACCATGCTAATGACTCTGAATGGGTTTCTTCTGAAGACAATGAACAGGAACATAATAATGCCTCTGAATGGCAATCTGAAGATGTTGAGCTCTCAAATGATCACTCTAATGCTGCTGAATGGGTCTCTGAAGATATGCATGCTACTGAACACAACAATGGCTGGGAATCTGAAGATATTGAACTCAATGATAGTGAACATTCTAATTACCATGCTAATGATGCTGAATGGACATCTGAAGATAACGATCAAGAACATTCTAACGATGCTGAATGGCAATCAGAAGATATTGAACTTTCCAATGATCACACAAATGCTGCTGAATGGCAATCTGAAGATGCTGAGCTCTCAAATGACCATTCTAATGCTGCTGAATGGGTCTCTGAAGATCAACATGCTACTGAACACAGCAATGGCTGGGAATCAGAAGATATTGAACTTTCCAATGATCATACAAATGCTGCTGAATGGGTATCTGAAGATATGCATGCTACTAGCCACAATAACGGTTGGGAATCAGAGGATATTGAACTCAATGATGATGAACATTCCAATTACCATGCTAATGATGCTGAATGGACATCTGAAGACAGCGACCAAGAACATTCTAACGATGCTGAATGGCAATCAGAAGATATTGAACTTTCCAATGATCACACAAATGCTGCTGAATGGCAATCTGAAGATGTTGAGCTTTCCAATGACCATTCTAATGCTGCTGAATGGGTCTCTGAAGATCAACATGCTACTGAACACAGCAATGGCTGGGAATCAGAAGATATTGAACTTTCCAATGATCATACAAATGCTGCTGAATGGGTATCTGAAGATATGCATGCTACTAGCCACAATAACGGTTGGGAATCAGAGGATATCGAACTCAATGATAGTGAACATTCTAATTACCATGCTAATGATGCTGAATGGACATCTGAAGATAACGATCAAGAACATTCTAACGATGCTGAATGGCAATCAGAAGATATTGAACTTTCCAATGATCACACAAATGCTGCTGAATGGCAATCTGAAGATGTTGAGCTTTCCAATGACCATTCTAATGCTGCTGAATGGGTATCTGAAGATATGCATGCTACTAGCCACAATAACGGTTGGGAATCAGAAGATATTGAGCTTTCCAATAACGACCATAGCAACGATGCTGAATGGGTTTCTCAAGAAGAACACAACAATGCTGCTGGTTGGGAGTCAGAAGATGTTGAATTAAGCAACGATCATTCTAATGACGCCGAATGGGTTTCTGATGAAGAAGAACATTTTAATGTTGCCAGTGATAACTGGGTATCCGAAGATATTGAAAATGATGAGGAACATGTAAATGAGGCTTCATCTGATTGGATCTCTGAAGATGAACACACCAATTCTAATGATTGGAATCAAGATGAAGTAGAACTTCTTCAAGGCGATCATACCAATAACATTAATGAAAATACCCATAGCAATGAATGGCAAGATGAATCGTCAAATGCTAATCAACATAGCAATGAATGGATTGGTTTCTAAAAAGATTTGATAACCATTTTTTGATCATTCGATTATTTTGTGTTTTATTATTTTGACACCAATAACACCAATAACTTACTCAAAACAACAACCCCTCCCCCTTATATTCTTATTTTGTTACCATAAACTTTATTTTCCTCCATTAGAATTCAATTTCTTTCTCTCTAAATCCTCTCCTTCTTCCTTTATGTTTCTATTTTGTATCATCTAAAATAAATAAAATCTTTTTTTATTTATGTAAATCTAACAAAAATCAATTTAGCGGGTGTTGAACAAATATGGAGAGTTATTCCGCGCATCAGTTGGGCGATATATTATGTTGGTTGATTTCAAAGGATTTTAAAGATTGAATTAAACAGATCTTATTATACTACATTATATTACAAAATAATCATCAGATATTACTCTTTCTTGTCATATTTTTTTTATCTATAATTTAAAATTAAACTTTTTCTTTTTCCAAATTTAGATGAGTTCCCAGCAGTGTATCAGTTTAAAATATGGATCTTTACAGCAAGGTATATATGTGTGTATTTATTTACAATAATTATGAATGTGAACCAGGAATAAAACTGTGTCTATTATTATTCTCATCAGGAACGGCATTTGCGCGAATTAACCTCATCCTTCTGTATGCTGCTAGTGTTTCTTCTCTTGATTGTGCTCCTCCTCCTCCTCCTGCTCCTCTTTCAACAGGGCGGACATGCATATGGTTAATAACTCTTTCACTTGGTGTAACAGTATTTTGTGGTAAACCAACTGATGAGCCCAGAACACTTAATTGCTCTCTAATTCGACGATGAGCTGAAATAATATTTTGTTCAATGTATTGAATTCGAACAGAATAGGGTGGAATTTGTAATAATCGATCAACCATTTCTTGTAAAGTAGTTACTTCATTATTTGCTGTTGCATCTGTTATTGTTGAAGAAGATGTCAACGATGAAGGAGACATTGCTGCTAATGAAGATGCTGATTCTAAAACAGCAGGTAGATCTAGATAAATATATATATGAATTTATTAGATTTTCTACCTTAATAAATATCCATCACATGATACCTTACCTTCTGTTATAAAAGATGGCAAGTTCATATCACGGCCTAAAGCTGCTCTCGCCGAGAGAAACTGATCTAATAAAGATACAGTAACTCGAAGTTGTTCTAATAAATCTTCTTTTTCAGTTATTCTTTGATGAAGCCGGCGATCCAATTCACTTCTCATTGGTGGTGATGTTGATATTGAGGACGTTGATGTTATTGTATTGTCAGAAGACGGGGAAGAAGAAGAAGATAAGGTTACTGTTGTAAATGTACTAGGTAATTGATGGACACGGGAGTCTCTACGTCTATCCAGTAATGAAGACGTTAGCATGCTACGTCTTCTTGCTATACGATTAACTCTAGGTTGAGCATTGGAAGGATTTCTATTGACTAAATTATGTTGGTAATTGTTGCTATTTTGGATTCTTGAGTTGGCTGGCCGTCTATGATTAATACCGGAACCATGCAATTGATGAGGGAGAACAGACCAGAATTCATCTTCCATAATATCTTTTGCTTGATGTTTCTCGGAGACATGTTCTTCATCTCTTGGTTTATACATTGGTAAGCCCATATTTTCGTGTAATTGAGTTTATAGATTCTAGATAGAAGAATGGTAAAAAGATGTAAAGCTCGTGAAACGCCCCCTTTTTGATGTTAAAAAAAAAAAAAAAAGTGACTCCCTTGATAGAAGGAAATGCAGTAGAAACGGTGACTCTTTTCAAAAAGGAATCGAAAAGCTTCTATTTTTACATTAAAGAAGAAAAGGAACAAGAACATTTTAGCATTAATTGAGTTTATTAACACAATGAAATGCTATACTTATATGTATGATAATTTATCAATTTAATAGAGAGAGAAAAAAAATATATTCTTTGTTATCATGATGTCATTTAGCTTAAAGTCATGTCATGTATTGAATTCAAATTGTTCTTGGTAATGGCACCATCAAATCCTAGTGCTTGGGATATTCTTTTTCAAAAATAAGCCTAGATATATACAAAAGCCTGCTATTTTCGCACGAGGTTCTGAAAATTAAAATCTTATAAAGGTGGGTATATAGAAGATCGCTAGTTGATCTACTAGCGTGATAGGCCGAATACACACATGTTTATAGTAGCGTTTCTTCAAAATAGCTTGATAAAATGTTCTAAAAACTTCTTTAGCTTCAAATTATTGTCTTGATTGTATAAAATGTTTTTTCATATAATAAATTCCCCTTTGTTCCTGAGAAAAATGTTATTTGTTTGTAATAAAGCGCTTAAAACTTAAATAATATCAAGTTGCACATACACAGTAACAAACTTATATATGTAGGTTTGATCGAATATAGGTTTGGTAATACAAATGGTATAAGTCAAAACTATATATTACCAAATATTGTTGCTATCTGCCCTAGGCGTTTTTGATTAAAGCTACTGTCAAGATATATACAATCAGAATTTTCTGGATAGATGTTCAATTTTAGAATAGAATAAGTAGCCGGTATATATACTAGCTTTATAAGTATGCATAACACAAGATAAAGTCAGCAATTTTTGGGTAAAATTTTCAAAAAGAGACAAATTCATATAAAGAAAAAAAGACATCTTTTTTTTTTTAAAAAAAAAAACACATACTTTTTATTGAAATTGATCAATTCTTTCAGAGAAAATACACATATATATACCTTGAACGTTTTAAAGACGCTTTAATGTTTTATTAATAGATTATACGTATCAATACGGCTATGAAAGTTCTTCAAAGTAAGCTTGATATTTCATTACAAGCCCAAAAATATTTAAATTCCGAAGAGTTTTTTGATTTCCATTTTGTCGATTTTTGGCAAAATTTTGAAACTTTTTACACATTTTAACGAATATCTCAGAAACTAATATATTTAGCGTTCATAGTTATTTAAATGACATTCGCAGAGCTTTTTATTGTGCATTTAATGATGTTATTTACTGACAAACCTTTGTGCAAATTTTTTACAAAAAACGCGTGAATAAAAAAAACGGTTTTCTTTATATAAGTCAATATTTTTAATAGGCTTTATTGAAATAAACGATTTGACTGAACGAAGGGAAAAAAATTAAGTATTTCTGATTTATAAACACCATATAAAAAAGTTCCGCTTTAAAGGTTTAAAATCGGATTTAGCGATTTTGAGCTATTTTCCCTTGTAACAATAAGCGTATGGAAACCCAAATTTTGATGGATTTTTCATCACCTTAAAAACTTAGGAAAAAAATATAGTAAGTTCATGTACAATCCTGAAAGCAGTTTTGACAAATTTTGAGTCTTCAAAGATGACTCTAAGTAGTTGAAAAAATTCTTTAAAATGCGTAATTTTTAGATACTTTTAACAATTTTAAGCAAATAAATCAAATTGTGCATAGTATATGGGTAGCGAATACAGATTTACTTAATACAGAGTATCTCTAGCAACAAGAATAATATAAAAATATAATGTGTTTATTGAAGGAAGAAGATATGTACTGCTGAATTTATAATTTTTTGACTTTTTTAGTTGTTAATGATTTTCCGATCAAATTGTAACCTTTGGTGCCGAGAACAACAATCACCCACAAACTGAAGGAAACGATCAATGCTAATGCACTGTATAGATCTAAGTTATGGCTCTTGAAATAAGACATACGGTGGTCAGCGCTTTCACGATGAGGGAGTCTACCGTTCTTGTTAGTGTAAGCTACCTCCTCCACAATATCAGCGCCACGAATGACGCCATGACGAGAGTGAATTTGAGCAAGAGCTTGCATACGCTTCACACCGTCTGCAATTTCGCCAGTTTCATCGACTATAACCTTTCTAAATAACTCTACGGCTTCCTCAATACTATGTTCGTTCTTCAAGATACCACCCAATTTGCTGGTTTCTACGATAATTGCGTTTCCGAGTTGATCCCCAAAGAATGGGAACACAACCATGCGAGTTCCACTGTACATTGATTCGTACCAAGAACCTAAACCACCATGAGAGACAAACAAAGCAGTAGATGGATGATGAAGAATGGCTGTTTGAGGAGCCCATTTCACCATTCTTGTATGAGGATTGACATGATCAAACATATCTTGGACGCTATATACAGTACCAGAAGAAGTAGTAATTGAGTCAGGGAATCTACCAGCAGCATGAACAGTAGCCCAAATGAAACCATCTAAATCTCCACGTTCAATACTTTCCAATAAGCCTGTTAAAATCAATTGAATGTCTCTCTCAGATGGAGTGGCTGCATGACCAAAAGCAACATAAGCAACACGTTCATGAGCATTGAGATAAGTTTCAAGTTCTCCAGTCAATGGCTTGTATTGTCGAGGAATGATAGGACCAACAAATTCCGCCATAGGTCCAAGAGGTCGAGCAGGAGTGAAGCCAAATACAGAGTTACTTAATTTGATTGAGTGTCTCCATTTAGAACTAGGATCTTCCAACTTTGCTTCAAGTCCAACAGCAATCTTTCTAGCTTGAATCTTTTTGATAACGGGTAGGATAGCTCTGATATTCATGATAGGGTTAATGAACTTGTTGCAGAATCGGTTGACAAATGATTGAGTTTCAGTAGTAGGAAAATTCATTGATGTAATTTCATTGTTAATGTAAGGAGCGGAAGTGTCTTTTGTGGTATCTAAAGCAGCTGTAACAATATAAGGAATACTTAGATTTGTAGCAGCATCAACGCAAACATCTGCAAAATGATCACATAACGCTATATCAATTTGATTATCAATGAAAAATTGTCTAGTGAATTCATAATCTATAAAAAGTAATCTTATGATTAGCTTTTGGATAAAGATCAATTTTAAATACTTTTACCTCTTTCATAATTAGTAAACATCATATCCATTACTTGAGACATAAATAAAGCTGGATTTTTGCTTGTTAATTCCTTTGATTCATCATTAAAAATCTCAGCAGGATCCCAGTCGACACCTGGGCCTGTAGATACAGTTTGAACGTGTTGATAGGGTTTACCAAACCGCATATCATCATCCTACAATTTATATTAGTTTGGGAATATCAAAAAGTGATCTAAATGGATACTTACAGAAGTTAAAAATGTAAAATTATGTCCTCTTAAGCCGAGTTCATCACCAATGTTAAGAACCCAATTATAATGAGATGCACCACCAATAACAGCAAAAAATGCAATACTTTTATGATTGTCATTTTGAAAAGTAGACTGCAGATTCAAGTTTGATTGAGCAACAGCAGAAGAAATAAGCGAGCCTGTAGACAATAAGACTGAAAAGGCTTTAGATTTTGTTGTATTGAATTTCATTTTAAATATCTAAACTATAAAAAAATAAAAAAAAAATAAAAAAGATCAGCTTTGAATCAGATAAATTTATATCAACACTTCAAAACAAGAGATTTTGTGTCGCCGCAGGAAAATGCGGGAACGGAGCGTTGAAAATGGTCTAAATTTTGTATACAAAATTTTACGAGAATCCGGAAAGATTTCCCGTTGTCCGTTGGCTACAAAACTGCGCATGACGGTGTCAAGCTTTTGAAGCAATAAAATCAAAGCAACGGAAAAATTAATGCCGAGTTTATCCATTTAAATAAAATTTAGCTTTGTACTCAGTGAAACAATTAATTAAGATAGCATCTTACTGCCTACAAATATCATAATTTTATACAAATTAATTTCATTAAAGTTTGATCTCTCAATAAGCAGCAAATCGCAAAATATTAAGAAAGAGAGTTATGACATTCACGGTTTCTCCCGTTTTGAAAGCTTGCACATGACCCCTAATACAAAAAAACAAGCGCAACCATCGATTAAATGACAATACAGAGGGTGTTTGTTTCAGTAGACAATTAAACATTTTGTGCAAATTAAATATGATTTAGTCCACATTTAGCACTAGCTTTGAACAAATTTTTCATTTAATTTTTTTTTAAAAGAATATAAATAAAATATCTCGTGCCAATCGGAGGAAATTTCAAAGAGAATCCATTTCCTATACACATTGCACGGCTTTGCTCAGACATTGGTCATTTTGTATAATATTTATCGAGTGTAAAATACCCACTGGTAAGTCCAAATGTCATATATTATAGTTTTTAGTAGGTAAGGTTTTTCATACTCCTGGGGTCGGGCATCAACGTTAGTGAAGATATCTAATTCAGCCAAATTGTGGTCTTAATTCCACAGTTTTCATGTTGGCTACATAGCAATTAAAGTATTTCCACATTTTATAAAATCACTGACTATCTAAATATCGAGGAATTATTATATATCAATGAATGTTTGTTTTTTTATAAGCCTCTAAATACTGCTGATTGCTCAAAATGTTTCAAATTCTCAAAAATTAGTACTTTTAACGTCAAACAAACAGTAACGACAAATGAGCAGAATACTATTCGGAACAACGAGATGATTCAACGTAAAGAACTCTCAAAAGGATATTTTGTTATTGACATTTATTTAAAAATAATTTATTTATGTAGCAAACAATTACATTAATTATGATGATGTGATTCTTTAAAAAAAAAAAAAAAAAAAAAAAAAAAACTTGAGCCCTTAAAAATTTTGAAGATTTTTTTCTTTAGCAAGGAGCTATTAAAAATAGGTTTTCAAACTTTTTCACATCTTGCAGTTGATGTGGGCATTTTTTATTTTGAGAAAAATGACATTTTGGGTGCTCTATTTATGAACTTTTTCTGAAATTTAGCATTTATAAAAATTTATTTTCAACCTAATTTACATTGCTTTTGCTAATTTCGTTCTAACTTTAACCAATATCGAATTCTTCCTTTGTCGATAGTCAAGGATTCCACTTTTATTGCAACATAAAAGCTGCGTTAACAAAAGTTCATATAACGGCCTGATAAAAAACAACATCATGTAAAAAAAAATTAAATATATAAATATATCAATATTTGGAATACAAATTAAAATTTATTAAAATATAATAATATACAATATATACAAAAAACCAGGAGAAATTTCAAAACTTATCTACAAATAAATAAACGTTAATAAATTATTCGTAGGAATAAATAATAAAAAGTAATTCATTATATAAAAAGAGGAAGAGATCAGTGCTTCTTAGAGATATGTAACAGGTGTATAATTTAAAAAATCAGGCAACACAGAATGTTGATCAAAAATACACTTATCATCAAGTCAAATCCATCCTTTCTTTAATGAAGTTACTTTTTACCTTGTTAACCAATAATTACCTTTAAATCAATATATGCTCAGACATCGCCTTTTTGTCGTCATACCTCGAACCTTTTCCCTTGGGAAGGTTGTGGTATAATACTCTAATGAATATTAAATTCAAACGTTTACCAAAGCTTTCATCAGTGCAATATATTTATTTTAATAAAAAAGAAAGAAGAAAAAATTTATTGAAAAATTTTCATTTTATATAATAGTTTGTTTTTTGACAGTCCAAGAAGGTTTAGACAGACATTCGGAGATGCATAGATTTAGAAAGAAAGCTTCTCACTTCAGGAACAGCAGTATTATACTAAAGCCACTATTGTTATTTCAGGTAAGTTATCCGTAATTGATAATCAAATTAATGGGGGGGGGGGAAGATACGTCAATACCGAGACTAATTTTTTTTGAAAAAAAAAAAAAAAATAAAAAAAAATGTTAATTTATATGAAAGCTATATATTGTATTGCATTTTTTCAAGACCATACCGAATCCCAGATAATTCCACAGTGAGAATGCAGCAATAGGTAGTTGTTTACATTTTTCTTGGGGCGATTTGCTCTAAAGTGGATTCCTGGCTCACTAAGCCATGATCATTGTGAAATTTTTTAGAAAAGGAAAATTTAACAAATGAACAGTTGACAAGCATTTGTCGTACCTGTCAAACCATGCAGCACCTGAATCATATATTAGGAGACATCAAATGCATAGCTAATATACATTTCACTTGATGTAAAGGTATAAATGATGAAAACATTGAAAACCAAAGACATTTCAACACAAATACAGCGATAGCGCATGACATATTAAATGTGCGTCTATTTTAACTAATTTAAAGGCTTTTTCTGCTAAATAAAAAGTTCAAGTACAAACTTATGGCTCTAAAAAATATTTTGAAAAATACAGTATGGCTTATTACATTTTGCTTCATCTTTTAAAATCCTTTAAAGTTAGATATGTTAAAGAATACCGATGAAATAAATCAGCAATTATGAAGGAAAAGCAGTCTGAAAAGCAATGTTTTTTCTTCCTGTTTCACTCTCAGAAAAAACTATAAAAAGGCCATCATCTTTTGAAACTAATGTGATTCTTTATCTCACAACGACGAGAAATAAAATTTCTCAAAAAGTGGCTTAAAAAATGTGTACCAGCTTCAATCTGGTAAGCATTCATATAGGGCTACAAGATAAATGCATGCGGTGTAAAACCTTTGTAACGAGGACTCGTTCTTATGAGTAACATTGACCAAAGCCGTTCGAAATGTTTTATTTATTTACAAATCTTTTTAGTTAAAATAAAAATGAAAAATAAAATTAAAAAGGGTTTATGATAGCACAGAATTTGCAGAGAGATTATTTTTTTTTGTTTTTTTTTGTTTGTTGTTTTGGAGAGGGTTAGGGTCTTTTACCGAGCAGTTGAAAGGTGCGCCCAATGTTGCTTTAAGGGAGCTCCGCTGACAGCAATGGCATTTATATACCTATATTAATCCAAGTGACGCATCCTAACTAATCAACCAATAATAAGTTGACATGAGAAAGAAGACGAGCGAAAATAATTAAAAATACGAAATTATAGCTAAAAGTTCTCCTTCTTTTCCTTCTTCACGAACCTTTGTTTAACAAAAATATGGCTCAGTATACATACGACGAGCAAGGTTTTAATTTCTATTACTTTCTTATTTCAGTATTGTCATTGGCACTTGTTCCTGTGACAATTCAAACATTTTATTCATTATACAAGTCAAAAAGTAAGTGATAAAAAAAAAAGCAGCATTTAGAGACTTGCTTTAACATGTACATTTTTTGAAAATTAGGTGGTCAAAGTAACAAGATCTGCTTATGTAGTGTCTGTCAGAAAGAAAGAAAAAAGGCTAGCATTGCTAAATCTAGCGTTGTAAAGAAGTTGATCACAAGTCCAAAGTACGATTTCAATTGAAAATGTTATTAGACGTGTATTAAATTGTAATTTTCATTCAAATAGGTTCCTTTTTTTGATTATTGGTTGGGTTGGTGTTGTGCTTTTGACAATGCAAGTTGCCAATGCTGAAATCAAATCTGTTACTTGGGATCCATATGAAATTTTAGGCATCTCAGAGGTAAAAACTTCAATTAACCTACGTATATATAATTTTATGTACTAATCATAATCAATTATAGGGTGCTACTGTATCTGAAATCAAAAAGCATTACAAAAAGTTATCTTTAATTTATCATCCTGATAAGGCAGCAGCTGGAGAGGAAGAGAAGAATGAAGAGCGTTTCATTGATATCACTAAAGCTTACAAAGTGTAAGTTTTTTGTTATTGCTTATATTACCCCTTTATAGTAATTTATTAATGGTATTACTTGCTTTTAGTTTGACTGATGATGATACTCGCAAAAACTACGAAGAATTTGGTCACCCTGATGGTAAGCAATCCTTTACTATGGGTGTTGCTCTTCCCAAGGGTCTTGTTGAGGGTAACGGCATGTTTGTTCTGGGCTTTTATGCTCTTGCATTTGGTTTAGGTTTACCTTATTTCATTGTAAGTAAATTAGATATATATAATGAACCCAAACTAAATGTTATTTCCAATTAGGCTCAATGGTGGTATAAATCTCGTCGTTTGACCAAGGATAAAATTTTGAACCAGACTATGGGTATTTTTGTTAAAGGTTTAAAGGAAACCAATGGCTTCAAAGGTAAATTACGCTTTCTGTTTTTGTTAATTGATTCAATAATTGACATGTTTATGCAGATATTGTTGATGTATTGGCTGGTGCCATTGAATTCAAAGAAGAAGCCGATGTTCGTAGTGGTGAAGAAAAGACATTGAACGCCATTAATGGCGCTATTACTGAAGAATTGGAGAATAGATTTGGAGAAAAGTTTGATCGTTTGGCTGATACTATTCCTGCTTACCGTCGCAAGGCTCGTACTTTGCTTTATGCTTATTTCCTTCGTGTTGATATTATGGCCAAGGGCGCTTCTAAAGCATTAATTAAAGATCAACAATTCATTATTGATAAATCTATTCATCTTCTTCAAGGTCTCTTACAAATCACTACTGTAAAGCAATGGTTGAGCACCACTTGTGCCATTATGGAACTTCAACAACATTTATTGCAAGCTACCTACCCCGGAGATGACAGCATTAAGCAATTGCCTCATATTACCAACACCATGTTGCGTCGTTATAACCGTAATCATAAGAAGAACAAGATTAGCACTGTCCAACAACTATGTGCCATGACTGAAGATGAACGCAAGAGCTTGCTTAAATCACTTACCAATGAAGAATACCTCGATGTTATGGAAGTTGCTAACCGTATTCCCAAGTTAGCTGTTGAAAAAGCTATTTTCAAGGTTATTGGTGATAAGATTGTTACTACTGGTGCTATTATTACTTTTATTTTGAAATTAAGAAATGGTGAAGTTACCAGCATTGAGGCTACTAACGAAAAGGCGGTAGAAAAGAAGGTAGAAGAGGAGGAAGAAGAGGAAGATGAAGCTATTGTTTCCCCTGAAGATGAAAAGAAGAATGATGGTAGAGCTTTACCTATGGCACATGTTCCTTTCTATCCTGGAGAAAAGAAACCTTGTTGGTGGATCTTTTTGGGTGACCCCAAGGTTAATCGGATTTTGGTTCCTCATAAAAAAGTTACTGATATTGTAGACGAACAAACCATCAAAATCCCCTTCCCTGGACCTCCCAAACCCGGTGTATATACTTTCTCCCTTTTTGTTAAATCTGATACCTACGTTGGCACTGATATTCTTCAAGATATTAAATTGAAGGTTCAAGATCCTGCTGACCTTCCTGATGAAGATGATATTGATGATAGCATTTCTGAACCTGAAGAGGATTCTATTGCTGGCCAGATGAAGATGATGAGAGAGCAAGGTTTTGCTACCGCATTAGCTGGTGGTGGAGGAAAGGAAAAGAAGGAAAAGAACGATTCTGACTCTGACTCTTCCTCTGACGAAGGAGAAGATGATGCTAATTATGTCACCGAATCCGATTCTGATGACGAGTAAATAAAAAACACATATTAAATATATGCTATTATATAAATAAATTATCAAAAAAGAAATAAAAACAAAGATAATATACAATATTTTAGTACTGTATATGTTAGATTTTAATGATTCTAGGCCATTTCCAGCATTCAAGAGCAGGCACTATAAATATACCTGAATGTAATGAGTTAAACAATTCATGTTTCATTCATGCAAAATCTTGCCTCATTTCATATATAATACAACAAGGAAATCATTCCATGATACATTGTAGATTTATCAGTCTTTTTACTCTTCCTTGACTTTTATTTATTCACTAATAAATATTTCATTTACAAATAAGAACACCAACTATCATTAGTCCAGTGATTACCAATTTATAATAACAAGGAATAATATATGCAAGTATATTATTATGTACGCTTATTATTAGTTCGAAATTACAAATCATTGCACTGGAGTTGAGGATTTGAAAATGTAATAGTTTTGATAAGCTTCAAATCATGTAAGTACACAGACAAACGGCTAAACGAAGTATAATTACCGGTGATCAAATACATTTTATCGATAATATTTTAGAAGATACTCAGGTATAAATGTTTTTAAAATCTGACAGCAAGCCATATGGATATCAGCAGTTGTTGTTTGAATATTTCTGTAGTCCATCCAAATTTGTATTGATTTATAATTTTCAATCTTTTTTTTTTTTTTTTTTTTTTTTTTTTTTTTTTTTTTTTTTGCTACTGAAATTTGCAATTAGACCAACTATCTGTCTTCAAGTTTGTTTCATTAATGGCCATGTTACGCGGGTAAAAGCACATACTGAAAACAATAAATAAATATAAAAACTACTATTCAAATATAAATTTATTTAATGGAGATTGTCTGGGAAAGTATTCAAAAGTTATTCAAAAACGTCTGTTTACTATTCGTGATTTACCATTGTTATTTATACAAAATTTAAGAACATTGCGATCCGGATTATGAGCTTTTCGATCAAATAAATTTAGATCTACAACAGCTTCATCAAAAATAAACATATTTTGAAAATTTAAAAAGTATCCAGTAGATACCGCTGTCTACTCTACATTTATTTTACAATGATCGCTTACTATCTAATAAAGCAACACATTCAATAAACCAGGATTTAAATTTCCTGGTATATTTTATGTTATATATTTATTTGCTTATATCTTTTTAAAGCAACATTTAAAATGCAGTTTTTTTTAAAAAAAATATAGATATAGAACGCATTGCGTCTTAACTTTATTTATATAAGACAGGGACGTTTACCTATTAATTTAGGGAGTTAATATTGCCATATGTGCTAGTTTTGGCTGATTTAGCGTTATTTCTAATTGAAGTGGTCTGCTAAGCCAAAAACTTCACTTGAAAAAATTGAACTTTTGATCACTACAATTTAAACATCAAATTATTAATGAAATGTCAAAATATTAATTCTAAATACCGTTACAACTGTAGCACATTTTTTGAAACTTTCATTCCACTTAGATCAATATTCATTGAATACGAGCATTTTTTCGCTGACTTTATTTTTGTAAAAAAATTTAAAAAACATCTGAAATACTCCACACAAAACACGTTAAAAAAACTGCGCGTTTTCATTTTTCCATCTCCAAAGCAGCCCAGGGAAGATAAATGTCTTATGATTCTACGGGTTAACACTAGACGTACCAACGATTGTAACAGGAAACTATTCAGCCTCATATTCAACGAGAACTGGTGTGTTTACTAACCTGAGTAGGTGTGAACAAACAGTAAGTAGTAACCAAGTTTTTGTTTGCATTTATCAAATTTATAATGGCCCTTGGAAGCTGAAAATTGGAGCGCTTATTAAGCAAGTAGTATACTACTAATTATTTGCAAAATTTGGGCTTAATTGGTTCATTATTGGTAGAGATGGTATTTTGATGGATTTCAACAAAAGAATGCAGTAATATATAGGCGCACTTTGGCAATAATTTTCTCGACACAAGGTAGTTTGTAAAAGTTACTACTATATATTATTGCGTCAAATATGTCTTCGTATTATCATGTAAAATTGGAAATTACTAAGATCAAAATTTTCTTGAGATGATGTCGGTTTTTTGCCTATTATTTATGTTAAATATCAACTCAATTCCATATTGAATCTGGCATCCAAATGGAATTGAAATAGTATAAATACTTTTAGAAACCAGGAACTGATGGCTCCTGGCTTCCTTTTTAACTTAATAATAAAGACCCTATGTTCTCCGTGATATAATCACTTGTAGTCTTCTTTATTTTATTGTATTGGAAATAATTGTTATTTACTTATAACTCTCAGTTTATACCTATTTTACACCTTTTTTCCGTAATAATTTGCGCTAAACTAAGATAATATTTCCACGCATAAGAAATCAAATGCCACCTCAAATAAAACTATGTTTCAATGTTCAACTAGAGTGTAACTGCTTATTATTACTGCACTTTAATATTTCAAGTGGCATGAACTCTGTGAGTGATACTTGTAAATTGAGTTATTTTATGATTATTAAGTTTTTAGTATATAATTTCACTGCACATGCTTTGTGATTTAATAAAAAGCATATGCTTTGTGATTTAATAAAAAGCATGAATAGGCGGATAGGATGTATTATGGTCTGATCTGCATTATAAATATTATTGTTTAACAAATGCTATAATTTGATAATCCTGTAATCCCTAATTCAAATAAATTACTGACAGCTACAGTACAAACTGCCAGACATAATAAATTACAAATAATACAAATAAAGTAGAAATATAATATAGACTTATTGCACACTATCCATATCTTTAGTAAAGAAAGATTTAAACTATATCATTTTAAAGCTTTTATTTTTCATTTTACTGACAGTATTATTGAATGTATGCAAACACAACTATGACCAACATAAAAGGATACTAGAAACAATCGAAGAAGATGGGACTAATACAAAACGAGTAAGAATGTACCCAAATAATGGTATACTTTAGAATGAAACATGCTTACAAAAACTATGGTAAAATATATTCATTTGGAGCAAGACAGTATTGTTTATATATACAGAATAAAGATACTAGAAAATAAAGTTAAAACTAGATATATTTATTGAGTATATTTTGTATCAAAAAGATGATGAACTTTTTAACAAGCATTAAGAAACAGGGTATTTATAGTTTTTTGGAAATGTGGAATCAGTAACAGATTCTATAACAGATTGGCCAAACCAGTTTTGACAGTAATAACATTGCACCAAGCTAAGTATCTATAGTATTCATGCTTGACTAAATTTAGAGAATAGATCTTCTTTTCAATTAAATAACGCAACTCGAATTTCAAGGACAGATTCGTGATTGGATTATCCAACACATTCGTGCTACACGATTTCATCATAGCCTTCATGTAACATAACTAACTGTAATAAAGGTACAATGCATCATTATAACCTCATTCTTCTCACTCTAAGGATTATAACCAGCTAATACTTATTTGAGAACTTCTACTATTGATGATGCTATATGATCTAGATGCACCCGACGCAGTCTATGTTCTAAACAAAGTGTTTTGCTTAAATCTTATGGTTGAAAACTCAAAAATATGCGAAGGTTTAAACAAATCCGAGTTCACTGAATATGTTGATATGATGCTTGAAAACCATAGAGCCTTTGATGGAGTTCATCCGTACTATCTGACCAAGGTGCCAAAGGAATCTGTTTTCCCTAAGTCAATAATTCAACGCATTTAAAACCTGTTTTTCAACAATAAAACATTCGTCAATGTTAATGGTTATATAACAAACAAACCCAATCGAACAAAAATGAGGCCTAAGACAAGGGGATGCCAACACACCTCTACTTTCTAATTTTGCTATAGAACCATTTCTTCTCTCTAATACTTAATAGTGAAGCTATAACTGGGTACTGGGTACTGGGTACACTATGCTTTTAACCAAACCGAGCAATCAAAATTTTCTGAACATGGTTTCTCCAAAGCTAATTATGCCCCTAGCATATATATGCTGATGATAATATCCTCATTTTTGCAAACAAACAAAGCAGAATATTTAGTAATTGAAGACTGTTTGAAAGATATAGTAGTAAAGCGTTAAAATATAAAGTTAACTTAGATAAGTCAGTAATGTTTCCTCCATGGTGGTAAGATGGTGGGTCATAAAGGGGTAGAATTATGGAGCTACATATATAGTATCAACAATCAAGGCATGAAATGGTTTGATAATTCAAATACAGACTATGTTACGTATATATGATATATGCGATACTAATGTGACAGGACACTTTACCTAACATACGCCTTGTTCATCATCACTATTATGAATTTCAATTCTGTTTTAAATAAAATATAAAACTTTCATCCCTAAAAAAAAATACCACGAACATTGTTAAAAAATGCATTTTTCTTCAGTTAATAACTTTTGCAATTTTAAAATAATTTCAAAGAGTAATAATATTTTAAAACAGATGTATAAAAGAGAAAATAAATTTAGTAAAAATTTCTATTAAGCTCATACATTATTTATAAAGTTATTTCCATTAAAAGCGTACAAAAAAGCAACTTCAATGGACTGTAACTCGAGATACCAACCGTTTAAACACATACTTTATAAGCCAAAAATGATTCTCTTATTCGGTTTTATTATATTTTATTATAAAATTTGTTACAAAAAATCATAAATTTTTTTCTTGTATACCCTTGTCCAAAATTTGGATTTTTCGAAGAAAGCTAATAACTTTATGAAAAATAGTGCTAGAGCGACAGATAATATCTCAAATAATAGGTATTTCTTTTGCTTTATTTAATTATAACGGTAACATTAAAGTTTTATTATAAAAGTATTTTTTAAACCCTTGAAAAACGATTTTCAGGTTTTAGAGCAGCTTTTCTTAATATTTTTGGTGACAAGACTCTTCAATAAATACAGCATTAGGTATAAAATTAAAATTCATGTTGAGATTGTTTAATAAAGCTAGCCAAGTTACTGTGCACTTTTAATGCCAATTTTGCATTTTAAAAATTTAGGATTGCTTTTATCAGTTCTTTCATCATCATTAAAAAATTTTAAAGTTAAATTACTGCCTTACCTGAGATGTATGAAAATTTAGAAAATTTTGTCAAAATTTTTTTCATTTTTGCAATGCAATGGTATGTAGAGGATGTTTAAGTCAGAAAAAAATAACAATTACAAATGGAGCAACGAACAACTAATTGTCAAATTAGAACAAGGTAGTAAAATGATTTTCCAATTCAAATAATTGACTTTATAAGAGTTTTTTTTTGTTTATAACGTTTTATTCATACTTGTTTAGAACATAGACTGCGTCGGGTGCATCTAGATCATATAGCATCATCAATAGTAGAAGTTCTCAAATAAGTATTAGCTGGTTATAATCCTTAGAGTGAGAAGAATGAGGTTATAATGATGCATTGTACCTTTATTACAGTTAGTTATGTTACATGAAGGCTATGATGAAATCGTGTAGCACGAATGTGTTGGATAATCCAATCACGAATCTGTCCTTGAAATTCGAGTTGCGTTATTTAATTGAAAAGAAGATCTATTCTCTAAATTTAGTCAAGCATGAATACTATAGATACTTAGCTTGGTGCAATGTTATTACTGTCAAAACTGGTTTGGCCAATCTGTTATAGAATCTGTTACTGATTCCACATTTCCAAAAAACTATAAATACCCTGTTTCTTAATGCTTGTTAAAAAGTTCATCATCTTTTTGATACAAAATATACTCAATAAATATATCTAGTTTTAACTTTATTTTCTAGTATCTTTATTCTGTATATATAAACATCTATCATCTAGTACAATGTTTGCACCTGCACTCGGATTTACTCGCCTGCTTATGTGCTCGTGCTCGGCTTGCTTGTATTATTTTAAAGTGTTCAATGTTTGACAAATGTTCGGTTGAATTGCTAGAGCTCGCTTGCTCTCAACTGTTTTGCGAACGCTATTAGTAAAATATTAAAAAAAGTATTTGTTATGTCAATATCTATATCAAGATTGCACATCCAATGTTTCAGTCTATAATTCGTGTTAAAGTAAATCAAAGTATTTACACATGATCTACATCATGTCATTCCACGTTGATTCACGTCATATCCTCAGGATACTAAATCTAGTCAGAGTTATAATAGAAGTATATAATTACATCCTTTGAATGCATTGGTAATAAAATTGTAATATTTTAGCAAGCTCAATTTATCAACTATTGGCCATACATGTTTGGCATTTCAGTATTAAGTTAAATTTGATCTAACAATTAGCCTAACATTGATCGTAAAACTAATTAATAATTTAAATTCCATAATATGAGGTACTACTTTTTGTATTTAAAACTTAGCCGTAGCTATTAAAAGGTGCAGTTTATTTTTTAATTAATTAAAAAATTTAATTTTTCATAGAGAAAACCAAATTTATAGTTTGCACTTTAGCTTAAAGCCTATCATAAACAAGTCCTAAAAATGATTTGATGATAAATTGATTAAAAAATGATTCAAAAACAAAATTGCTTAATGGCTAATGACTCATGAACTGCAAAATAAGTTAAAGTAGCGCATTAAAAATGTTTTTTGTATAGTTTTGTGTTATATATGCATTCATCTAAATAAAATTTAAAAGATTAATTTTATAAAGATGCACATCACTTTTTATAAATATATTATAAATTTAAATGCTCAATAGAATGCTAAATAAAATTACCTATCAATTTTGCTATTGATAAACTTTCTAAATAAAGTTTTGGTAGAGAAATTTGAATATTTGTCAGTTTTTTTTAAGTTTAAATTTGGGATGAGCGAGTGAATGCCCGTAAAAAGGGGAAGGTACTTTTGTTGTACATATTTTTGGGGATACTTCCATGAAAAATCAATATTTTGGAAAATACTGAATTGGATATGGTAAAGCTCAATGGAGTCTATGACATGATGTAAAAATATGCTGGTCAGTACAGCGAATAATTTATAACCTATTTCGAAAAGGTCAAAAAAAAAAAGATTTTTTTAATAAAAAAATTTTTTTTATGCTTAACTATATTATAAAGCACTTTAAAACAAGTAAACTTCATTGTTAAATAGTGTTGGTATACCCTGATATATGAAGGTTTAAAGCTTTTTTTTTATAGGGAATATCGTAGTGGACATCGTTATTTATTATTTAACGATTGGCTTAATATTTATAAACCTCCTACATAAAGTCTATAAAGCAAAGCGTACAGTAAATTGATGAACGGACTGAGAGGCCAATCGAGTGAACGTGAAAAGAAGAATAAATGGGGGTATAAGATAAAATAAGATGTAATTGGAAATGACTATAATCTACCATTAAGACGCAGCGCCAAAAGCCAAGCAGGAAGTTTTAATTTTTAGCAAATATCTGAAACATTAACACTGAAAAAGTATACAACAGCTGCAAAACATAGGATATTTCTGGATAATTGTTTTTATATTAAAGTGAAGCATCTCAAGTATCTTTGATTATAATTTTGGTTAGTGTTATTTAGTGAAAAAAAAAACTGGAGTAGGATTGAAAAGTGAGGCCTAATTGTTAAAAAGAAAGCAGTGAATTTTACCTGTTTTTGAGTCTTTCGTGAGATATAGAAGTTTTTTTTTTATTAAGTAGCATAATACGGTTAATTTATATTTGTTTAATAGTGCTTAAGATATGTTTTGAGAAGTGATTAGTATGAGGATAGATAAATAAAAAAAAGGCATGCTCTAATTTTGAGGATTGAAAACTGAAAACTATGAAAATTCAAATTTTGCTTGAGCGGGGAGTGCCTACAAAAAAAAACAAATTCATTTTGACTTACGAAATGTTACTATTAGAAGATATCGTTAAAAGGAACAAATTTAATGACAAAAGCTTAATTTTAGTACATTGTAGCAACAAAGGCTACTCTAGTACTTACAATATACTTCCATTTTATGCTGTGTACCTGCAATTTATTATCTTGATGCATTAGCATTATCATCAGAAAGTAGAACTAGCTACAAATAAAGTAAATAAAGTACATAAAGTACAAACGTCAAAAAAGCTGAAGCCAAAGAAAGGGCCAACCAGCTATTTGGTTTTGAACTTGAAAGCGCATATCAAGCATAAACACAAAGAAAACATAGGAAACCCATAAAAAAAAGCATACTAAATTTGCTTTATCTAACACAAAGGTAGTAGCAAAAAATACATTGAGCTCTAAAGTCTTTATTGATACAGCATTTATATAGATTAATTGGAGTTTTGGTAGTTTCTAAGCTAACATGAGATTTTAACAACTTTTTTCTGACTTTTTTAAAAAATTGAATACCCACCATTTTGAAGATAAAAAGCAGGAAAGTTTAACTTGATTTTAGATAATAAATTTATCTTGCCTATTAGGTCACAAATCGTTTCCTGAAATCCTCCTGCCGTTTCGAAGTATCTCCAATCCCTTTCACAAGAACCAGCAGTGCGTGTTTTGAAGTACCACCGTTTTTACGAAAATTTGCTCCTTCTTGTTGAGGATGCACAACTTTTCTTCTTAAAAAATAGCAAATTTTTGAATGCATAATGAATAGGCTGTACTTGGGATACACTTATATTATCACATCATATGAGAGAATAAGCTTGTTTCATTAAAAAACTAATTATTGAGATTATTTACGGCCCCTCAGAAATTTTTGATTGATTACAAAAATCTAGATGGCAATGTTTATTATGTTAGGCTTCCTCAAAGGTTGAAATGCAGTTTTTCTATAAAAGGCAGAAATTTAAACAGATTTCCAACTATACGAGCTGTAGTACACAATCGCGTTCGGATAAATTATTGTCTTCATTTTATTACGGTAAGATTGCCCTCCACTGAAGCGGTGTGCAGCTTGTTTATAATAATATGTGTGTTAACATCGTTAATAAATGAGCAATAAAAAGAGAATAACAGTACATTTATTATATAATATAGAAGATATAAATAATTTTTGCCTATTAAATTTGTACGTATCTCTACCATTTATCAAAACCTAAACCTTGTTGATAAGCTTCAGGTATATGTTTTTCAGTAATCAATTGCTTATTAAGACTATCATGAAAGAGCTTCACCTTTGAGTTCTTGACACCACAATATGCGGCAATAACATTGTTAAAATAGTGGTTGGTAAAGTCAATAGCCTTTCTTTTAGTAAGAATATCTTCTGAAGCACCAGTAGTTGCAATCCAGAAAACCTTGTCTAATTTCATTGTAGTGGGATGGCCATGACCATAAGCAAATCGATAATTCCAGACACGATCAATGTACCCCTTCATAATAGCAGGTAGGGTAGACCAATATAAAGGAAAAGCAAATACAACAGCATCATGTTCATTGATTCTTTCCATTTCCTTAAGTACCTCTTCAGTGTGAGCTTGAGTTTCTTCAAACCATTGAGGTTCATCTTGCTCACGGAGAACGGGATCAAAACCAACTTTGTATAAATCCAAAGTATTCACTTCATGGCCACTGTCTTTTAAACCTTTTTCGAATTCATTCTTGATGGAATAAACTAACGAGTTATCTCTAGGGTGAGCTAAAATGATCAAAACCTTCATATTCGTTATGGTTTAGCAAATTTTCTTATTTAATTTGTATAATGATTCATTGAAATTCACAAGCAGTGTCTTGTATATATACAATTTTTGATCTGACGCTAAATTAAGAAAATTTTCAATCATCTTAATAATCAATAGATAAGACAAACACCTGTAGATTATTAAAGAATTTGAAGCAAACGTATTATTAATCAACTTTTCTGATTCAGAGTGTAAATCAAACAAGACTATTACAAAAATTTGCGGGATATATACCATATTTTCTTCTGCCCTTAAATTTACCAAATATGTAAATGATATACGTATTACTTTATCCAAATAAAATTATTCTATATTACAGTTATAACCTTATTATTTACAAAAAAAAAAAAAAAAAAAAAAAAAAAAAAAAAAAAAAAAAAAAAAAAAAAAAAAAAAAAAAAAAAAAAAAAAAAAAAAAAAAAAAAAAAAAAAAAAAAAAAAAAAAAATAATAAAAAAAAAAAAAAAAAAAAAAAAAAAAAAAAAAAAAAAAAAAAAAAAAAAAAAAAAAAAAAAAAAAAAAAAAAAAAAAAGCTACTCTATACATGTACTAACTCGATTGATTCCAATAATTGATTACAAATCTGTAAAATCACATTCAGGGATAACTACTTAAGATATTTTCAAGTAGTAGTGGCGCATTACTTTATTTATGTGTACCATATATTTTATTCATACATGTTAGATACGTACATCTAAACCTATTTTTTTCTTTGCTTACGATAAAACATCATAAATTTAAATCCTAAACCTTTTTCCAAAATAGCTGCCATCAACTTTTCACTCAAATATAATCGCTTATAATCCCATATAACACTGTTGCGCATTACAGAGTCTTGGGATTGCATCTTATTTATATTGCTTTATAAAAGAGTATTCATAATTGTACTTAAAATTAACATGTCTGTATAATACTACAAACGTTATATTTGAGAAATATGAAGATTGCAATATATAATCCCTGCAGGCACTATTATAATTTAGTATGGGAACAGAGAAATAAACGTAGTTTTCTATTAATTTTGTGCGCTATCAGCTCTTTAATAGTGCAAATGAAACTAAAATTGCTTTCTGAGTATTTTCATTTGGTACGTTTTTTTAATCTAGACAATGAATATAATAAAGTAAATATGCTTTCTTATATTAGCTTTTTTATAATTTTACTGAATCTGTTGATTTATTATCTAAAAACGATTAAAACCATATCTAATTTGAATTCTGTATATTTAGCCTAATTGTTGATGGATCTTTCAAAAATAGCACTTTGTATTTTGCTATTTTACTTCTCAATATAAAGTTTATATACACTTTATTACCTAATCTATTGACTGCAAATATATTTTACTGTTTAAATGGTAGTAGCGGCCACTTGTCTTGCTACTAAATGTCCTTGAACCACCCAAGAACCCAAAGTTTGGTACTTTAGGATGCCTAATTCTAAGATTTTTGAGCATTATGTAGCTTCAAAAGTACATCAAGTAATTATCCTTTCTTCCTAGATATGCTCTGAACTAGTTTAGAGACTTTTGTTAATCATTTTCTTCGGCTTTTTTGGACGAGGAATGGTAAGGACAAATTTCAAATTTGGGCAAAATTAGTTTTTTAGCCACGAAAATGACATTTTTTATTAAAATATGTGTTAATACAAATTGATTTTACAGGCGTATATATTATTTCTATATAGTTTATTTTGCATTTTTATATTAAAATGTTTGACATTTACTTGAAACCCCATTTCTCTAGTTAAAGGATTTTTTAAAAAAAAAATTGGGTGTAAAAAAATTAAATTATTTAAATTTCTAACAGAACACAAAATTTGGCCTATATTTATATTTTTTTATTTAGTAATCATCGATATTTTTTTCAAAATTACTAAATTCGCTTTTTTTGAACTTAAAATCAAGACTTTTTAACTACAAGTTTGAAAAACATCGTAATAAACTACTGTATCGATAGCTTATTTCAGTTTTAAAGCATGGCATTATTAAAAAACAAAGACTTTCATAAGTTTAGCTTAATAAAAAGCAAATTTTCTCTGTTATTCTAAGCTCTAAGGGCGGATAAAAATACAAATTTGGAAAAAGCATAAATACGACGGTTTGAAAACTATATAATGTCAATATTACATTAGTAACTGGACAATATACCACCAACAATTAATAATAAAAGAGATATATAGAACGACGTGAGAGGAGGCTGAATAAATCATACGGAACTTTTTATGCATTAAAATTTTTTCTTGAATACTAGTAATGAAACAAAATGTTACACTGATTATTCTAATACCCTAGGGAACCAGCTTCCAAAAGTTAGTTAAGATTTATTTTCAAACCTTCTTTTTAGTCTATTCAAAATCGCAAAAGGATAAAAAGTGTAATTAATGCTAAAATGCCAGATACCTCTTTAATAGGTTTGACCATATCGTTCTGTTAAATAGTTGAGTGTAAGTAAGACTAATCCGGAGACTTTTTCAAATGACAATTCTGTTTGCCTGTCCTTGAATCTATTCTATTAATTTTGTATATAGAGCCTTGAAAGTCTTCTCCAAATTTTTCTTTTTTTCAGGTTTATTATTATCTTGAATTGAAAAAATAATAATACATTGATTACTTAAATACATTGACTAAATCAGCACCAATTCATAATACTATCCAAGTAATTAAACAAGCACCCATTACTCATCGTTGGACTGATTTCTACTAATATTGCACAAGAAATAAACTTGCGTTTTTAGGTGCTGTTGCATTTTTAACTGCATATAATCTTGCTTTTTACGTTAAAGCTAAAAATCGAAGATTAAATTTATCATCTGTGCTATTTAGTCTCCCTTTTATGAGCTTGTAGATAAATTGAGTGAGGGACTCTTTATTGGCCATTTTTGGATGATTTAGCATACACAAAAGTTTTACAATATGCTCGATCAAATAGGCGTTTATAATGTCTGATAATGTAGATCTAATTAATGGGCAAGAGATAAGCTCCTTCATAATACTCTGTTTTCGAAAACTTAATGAAAATACTCCAGACGAAGTATCATAAAGCGAAAAATGAATTGAAATGTATTGTATTCTTATAAAAGTTCATGGGAGACGCTCTAGAAAACATATATCGAATGGTACGATTTATTTGGTAGATTTTAAATGGGTAGAAATGGCCATAACTCATAAAAATACAGTATTTGAAATACTCCTAGAGGCTAATTTGGCTATATTTTATAGCATGTGGTATATTCTTTTCAGCTCTCAATAGTGCAGTAACTATTAAAATTCCTCTCAGCTACCCACAATATGTAAATAATGCATAGAGCATGAAATCATTAATGTCATTTACTTTTTGATGTAATTTATAGATTGTTCCAATGCATCATCTTTAATTTCAGAGCTCATTACTTTGCAAACTAATGCCTAATACCTAAAGTCGAGAAATAAAGTTTCAAGTATGATTTCGCTGCATTTCTAAGTTTTTAAAAAAAGTAGTGCTTTGTGGTCGCTTCCACCTTTTGTTTCAATGGACAACCGGAAAGTAAAACATGAAAGTATTCTTGAGATGATGCAGCTAAACATAGTTTTTTTTATTCTCATACTCTATAATTGACAACGTTTTCATCAGAAATATAGAAGCAAATCAAACCTTGTGCAAACCGTCGATCCAATGAGGAAGTAGTACTGATATCTATACACTAAAACGAATTAAAGAGGTATATTTTCCCCTTTCCTTGTTTGAAATATTGGTATAAATATTGCGTATAATTTCAAGAAATCGTTATTTGATGCCATCCATAAACACATAAATATAAATACAAAAAGCCACAAAATGTCAATTTGTAACAACATTTCACAAACCTTCTTTTTATTGCAATAAAACCTATTTAACGAAGAGTTACACGAAGAGGAGATTTCTCATTAGTTTCTATCTTTTTCTTTTCTTCAAGAAAGCCTCTCTCTCTCTTCCCCCCCCCCCAACCACTCCCTTTTTTTCACTATTTACCAACTCTCCTTTTTTATATTTTTGGCTTTTATCCCAATAATAAAGTTTATATAGATTTTCTTTTTCGCTTTTCTTTCAATCATGTTTTTACATAAAGAAAAAATTAAACCGCCTCGTAGTTTACGATCTGCTCGACTTTCAGTAGTAAAAAACCAAATATCGACGCCAGTCATCCAAACATCAACAAATTCACCTAAAAAAGTAATTAAAGCTTTGTATGATTATAATGCACAAAGTCCAAACGAGTTGTCGTTTGCTAGAGGTGATTTCTTTCTAGTGGCGGGTCGTGAGGGAGATACAAGCTTTTATGAAGCATTTAATCCAATTACTAATTCACGTGGTATTGTGCCTGTACCCTATTTTCAAGTATTGGAGAAACATGAACGAGCTATGGTAGATTCAGTTCAAAAGAAAGAGCAATATAGTGAAGGTACTATAATTTGATACAATGTATGTAATATATTTTATCTTATTTATTATAATATAGCTCAACAAGCAAAACCTCAACCATTATACGGTATAGTTTTATATGATTTCCAAGCAGAAAGATCAGACGAGTTGGATGCAAAAGCAGGGGAACCTATTATAATCATTGCTCAATCTAATGCAGAATGGTTTGTAGCAAAACCTATTGGCCGATTGGGTGGACCAGGCTTGATCCCTGTCTCCTTTGTTGACATTCGAGACGCTTCAACAGGGCGTACAGTAAAAAATGATTTAATACAGGCTCCTTCATCCTCTGTTTTCCCAAATGTCGAAGATTGGAAAAAGCAAACTCAAGGTTACGAAGCTTCTAGTATATCTATTGGTAGAATGGAAAGACAAATGCAAGATATATCTATTGAAGAGGAAGAAATTGACCCAGTTGACGATTATTACGATATGAAAGACCATCATCAAAATCCTGATGCTTTACTGGATAATTATGGCATGACACATTTGGTTAATACATCATCATCTTCTATTTTGGATTCTCCTGCTCCAGCATCATCAATCTCATCTAGAAGAGTCGCTCAGGAAGAAGGTGCTATTGTCATTTCTGCATATATTGATTCACATATATTGGAAGGCGATCAATATTGGTTCATTGTATTTGCAAAGCTAGCCAATGGCAAACATAGAGTATTATACAGACTTTACGAAGGTAAGATACAGTAATCGAATTTTAGAAAAAAAAAAAAGAGGATATTGAAAATTGGTCTACTTAGATTTTTACGATTTTCAAATAAACTTCTTGCAAGAATTCCCGGCAGAGGCAGGAAAACAAGAGCAAACAAGAATTTTACCTTATATGCCTGGACCATTGGATACAGTAAATGATGATATTACAGGTAATAAAAGCTGCTGTTGAAATGAATAATTAATTCACGTGTTTCATATTATGAATTATAATAGCGGATCGAGCCAGAGATTTATCAAAATACTGCGATGATTTATTGAGATTACCCAGATATCTATCTGAGAGTAACTGGGTACAAGATCAACTATTTGGCATTCACGAAGGGGATATCGAAACAGATATTGATCCAGGAGTCGGTAGACCTGTATCAGCTACATATGACATAACTCAGCCATCTGTTGCCATGGAAACAGCATCAGAACCAACACCACAACCACAACAACCGGTTACCACAACAAACAATACTAAGAGTACTATCAAGGTTAAAATTATGTATAAAGATGAAATATTTGCAATCAAAGTACCAGTCCCAAGTTCAGTTGAATTTTTAAGAGGAAAAGTAGTTGACAGACTTGGATTTGATGTCAACCTCATGTATAAATCTGGAGATCATTTAACAGATTTAAATACTGAAACATTTGAAGCAGCTGTCAAATTAGGTAAATTGACAGTTGTAGCTTCTTGAGCATCTGTTACTATTTTACACTTTTTTTTTTTTTACCGCTACTACTACTATTTTACTATTATTACTACTATTTTACTTATTATTACTATTACTATTATTGCAAGCTATTTTTATTTCTTTGTGTACACATATTCATTAAAAAAACACGTTTTATTTTGTCCTCTTTTTACTAAATTTAACATCCGAAATGTCCACTTCCTTGCATCCTACATTTACTTGCTTCTTTAAGGTTCTTATTTATTTTGCAGCCAATTTATAATTTCTTCTTTTTTTCTTTTCTTTTCTCTTTCTTTTTTCTTTATCTATTAATACAAAAATACAAAATGAGTGACCACCACGAAGACGATGATCTTGCACCTACCCAAACTACCGGTTACAAGCCAGGAGAGAAGAAATCTCTTCAAGAATACCAAACTTTGGATGCCCAAGATGAATCTTTAAACAAATGGAAGGAATCTCTCGGTTTAAACAAGTCTGCTGGCGCAGGTAAATTTTTTAAAATAGCTTTATTTATGTCTTTTTTCATTTTCTAATGCTTTTTTAAAGGTGGCCCTCATGATGATCCTCGTAGAGTAAGTTTATTATTAGACGGCGCGGGGAGGGGGGTTGAGTGTTTGTGTGTGTGTGTGAGAGAGATTGTGTGTGTGTGTGTGTGTGTGTGTGCGTGGTGTGCGTGCGTGTGTTTATGTGTGTGGGAGCTAAAGGGGACAACAGGAGAACAAACAGCATTTTCTTACACATTTTTTTCTTCTTTTTCTTTCTTTTAGGTTATCGTTGAATATATTGCCCTTGAAGTCGAAGGTCGTCCTGATGTCTTGGTAGATTTATCTACTCCTCGTAAGTTTCTTTATTGATGTCTTTCACATTTACATTTCATTACGAAGCTGACATTTAATTTTTTTTATTAACAGAGGCTCTTGAGCAAGCCAAAAATGCACCCTTTACCATTAAGGAAGGTGTTGAGTATCGTATGAAGGTTAAATTCAGGTAAATAAATTAAAATCTCGCGCAATATTCCTTTATTAAACGTCTTTGTAGAGTCCAACATGATGTTGTCTCCGGTTTGAAATATTTGCAAGTTGTTAAAAGAAAGGGTATCAGAGGTAAATCTTTTGTTATCAATTTTGTGTGTAATCTAGGTTTTAAATCATTTTCCTTCTTCAGTTGATAAGACCGAAGAAATGATCGGTAGTTACGGTCCTTCTGCTGAATCTTATGAGAAGAAGTTCCAATCTGAGGAAGCGCCTTCTGGTATGTTCGCTAAGGGCCATTACGAAGCAAAGGTAATTCCACATTTATCTCGATCTCTCTTTTTTTTTTTTTATTATTAATACTCCTTATTTAGAGTAAATTCGTTGATGATGATGGTGTTTCACACATGGAATGGAATTGGTCTTTCGATATCAAGAAAGACTGGTAAACAAAAGGTGTGATAAACCGGGAAATTATAACCTTTGGCTTCTTATATCTCATATTCACCACAAAAATCAAAAAAAAAAAAAAAATTAACCAACCCCTCACCCCTTACCCCTTCTATCTCTTTCGTTTATTCTTTTTTAAAACTTGTCTCCCTTTTTTCAATGTTTGAAAAATAGAATCAATTTGAGTTAGTATTGAATAAATCGATTCCCTTTTTTTCTGATATTATGCAAGTAAATTAAAATCATCGTTGCGCTATCTATTTGATGTAAACACCATAAAGCCACCTTTTTCATATTTTGGGATTTGAGATATACCTTTGTTTATTACTGCAAAGCCCGTTTTCTCACGTATACTTAAAAAGTAGTAACATCATCAGTAACGTCGTTGTTATGTCTTTGCATCGAAGGCGTACAGCCTAATATATGACATGCTCCTTTTCTCTAATCAAAGAAAAAATAACATCTCATTTTCTTTATTCCCAGGGAATTCGGCATTTTCTCCTTAAGGTCACGATTAGAACTTTTAATTTTGGTACTTCTTTGTGAACGAAATCACTATCATGTAAGATAATCTCTAGTAAAGTTCCGTTTGTTTAACTTTTTAATACTAATTAGATACCATGAGGATTTTGGTATTATACCCACACTTGGAGTGGAGGAATTTAATATGTAAAAGTTCTAATAAGAAGAATTTATCAAATAAATGCATAGCATCACGCAAATAAAAAAATATGTGCATTACTTACAAATAATTCGCAATCCATTATAATTCAAAAACGTACTAAGCTATTCGCTAAAATAATAAAAAAAAATTCTTTGGGTTCACCGTATAAAATATGCTGAAATATGAATAAATGCGAGCAAAAATCCTTCATTAATGTATATGATTAGTTGATAAGCATTTTATCATGTAGATACACAAACATATGGTTGAATAGAATAAAGATATTAGTTGATTGAAATTCGGAGAGAAAGGGTTTTTGTTGTCAATTTTTTACAGTTGTAGAAAAGTGAGTTTCAGATGGGTTTCAAACTTATTCGCTCGATATTGGACCTACTTATTTCAAATATTCAACGAAGATTTACCTCCCCTCTGTGGCTATTGATATCTGTTTGAAAATAGAAGAGTTAATATCAGAATATACACTATGACCTCCCGGATGCTCCTAGATCACATGGATCTGTGCTTAAATGAAACCGTCAGTAAGCTCTTGAGATTATCAATGTGTTCATATGATAGCATTTCAGACATTGACTGAAAAGTCAATTAACGAAAAGTCAAAAAACGATATTTTCAAATATAAATGTCTTTTGCTCGGTTAATTGACTTCTCTGTCAGTATCTGATATGCTCTCATTTGAGCACCGCCATGTGCTTGGGAGCATTACAGCAGGACGTCAGAATTCCATTGTTGCATTCACATTTCTGTGTAGGCATCTTGGTTAAGATTATGGCACAGTTTAGTAGGACATGTTCTGTATTGCTGTGTAATATGTTATAAAGCTCAGTTAACATCGTGGAATGTAGAATTATTGTATCACATATCACATAGCACAATTATTAAGACAATTTAATAACTCTTTCTTCATAGTGTAGGTTTGATTGGATATGTAAATATATTATACTTATTTAGATTAGCCATGATTAAAAAAGTTTGGATATAGAAGAAATGTTTTCCATCTTATAATAAAGCTCTTTAGTTTTAGTGTGCTTTTTCATTTTATAACGTTTCTCTTTATTTTTATTAAATGATTTAGTACATATTTTCAGCTTTGAGATTAGTATAATTTCTTGGCGTAACAGTCATGTTAGAACACTTTTTACAACGTTGACCTAAAGACTGTATCAAAAAATTTCTTCAAAGTGTAAACTTACTGCATATTACATATCCAGCTCAAATTACGGAGCCTAAATTATCAAACTCCGTTTTATACCGACTGTATCTTAAAATATCAAGAAAATTGCCATAAAATCCTCTTTTCAGCTGATAACTATTGCACTTTTAAATCAATCTCAAAGAGCAATACTTTAAAATAAATATATAAAGGAGAAAAATAAATCTAGCAAAAATCCCAATTAAGCTCATACATTATTTATAAAGCTATTTCCATTAAAAGCGTACAAAAAAGTAACTTTAATGGACTGTAACTCGAGATAGCAAGCGTTTAATTAAATACTTTATTAGTCAAAAATGTTTCTTTCACTTAGTTTTATCATGTTTTATTATAAAATTTATTTCGAAAAATCATGAATTTTTTCCTTGTATACCCTCGTCCAAAATTTGACTTTTTCGAAGAAAGCTAATAACTATATGAAAAATAGCGTTAAAGTGACAAGTAATACCTCAAATAATAGATATTTTTGTGCTTTATTTGGCTATAACGTTAACTTTAAAATTTTGTTATAAAAGTATTTTTAGAATCACTAAAAAGCGATTTCTATGTTTTTGCTTTTTTTATAAAGTTTTTGGTAATAAATGTTTTTAATAAGCATTTCATTAGATGTAAAATTAAATTTCATGTTAAGGTTACTTAATAAAGCCAGCCAGGTTACTATACACTTCTGATGTTAATTTTGCATTTTAAAATTTTTAAAATTTTTTTCATCAATTTTTTCATCATTAGAAAGTTTTGATTTAAAATACCGCCACACCTGGTATGTAAAAAAAATTAGAAAAATTTGGTCGAAATTGTTATGTTTTGCAATACAATGGTACGTAGGGAATGGTTAAATCAGAAAATATAGTAGTTACAAATGGAACTGATGTATCATTTTCAACCACATATGTCAAATCCGAAAGGTAAATAATAATAATTCAAGAATCGAAAACTTGATTATTTTCTATTTTTATTCAATAATTTATATTCTGATAAATTAGGAACTCATTGTAAATTGAAAAAGGGTAGTAAAATAGTTTTTTTCGATTAGAATACTTTAATTGAATTTACAAAAGTTTCTTGTACATTTGTGAGGAATAAGGGATCACATATATTAAATTCAAAGAGAAAAAATCCTTTAAACATCTCTTTTGTGAATTAGTTGATTTTATAGTGAGAACTAATTAAAAAAAAATTATAAAACGATAATAAGTCAACTAGAGTATTGTTTCCTTTATTATCTAAAAAAAAAAAAAACTGAAGAACTCTCTTACTGCACCAAGAGTTCTTCTTTATATACATTTCATTCTATTCTAATTTCAATATTATTTGCCTAGCACAAATAATGATTTATACACCTGTTTGTTCGTTGTATATTTTCTATATAATTTAGTCTATTGCTTAACTCTATCTATATTGTTTATAGTGGTTTTATATCGGTGGTAATTTAAATTTCGTTCTATATCGGTAATTGTTTATTCCATATTGAGTTTCTCTTTTTATTTGTTATCAGATGAAACAGAGATCATGATGTGCCTTAACCACATCTTTATTTGTATTTTATATCTGTGCTGAACTAAGATACTATTTCCACACATAAGAAATCAAATGTCATCTCAAATAACACTATGTTCTAATATTCAAATAGAGATGACATAGATTTAATCATAAAATATGAAAAGTATAAGTAACGTAACATACAATAAAATAAACTGAATTATATAATAACGAGTAGAATCATAAAATAAACCTGAAAACACATAAACCAAGGTAAGGATTGTTCTATGTGGATCATTAAAAAAATATGTCGAAAAACAAACATTAAAAAGGCGCCTTGATTATGTAAATCAAGAAGCTCAATATAAATCTTAAATCACGGACAAACTAATATATTTATCAAAAGAATAAACATATGGATATCGCATGCGTAAAATAGAATCATACTTTTGTGATTCAATAAAAAGCATGAATAGACGCATGGAATATAGCATGGTCTGATAAACATTATGGTTTAACAAATACTCTAAATTGGTAATCCCGTGATTCCTAATTCAGATAAATCACTGACAGTTACAGTAAAACTGCCAGGCATAATGAAATTACAAATAATATAAATAGAGTAGAAATATAGACTTATTGAACACTATCCATTTTTTAATAAAGAAGGATTTAAAATGTATCTTTTTTTAAAGCTTTTCTCATTTTACTGCAATATCATTTTAATTATGCAATATGTTGCGTGATGACGGTGAATTTTATCAGATCCACACGATAATTTTTTTTTGCTATGGTGGTGTTGTGTAATAACAAATCTCCTTTCAAATAAATTGTTTTTTCTTATTAATAAATAACAAAAGCTAATTACAATTAAAATGCTGGTGATGTCTTAAAGTCTAATATTTTGGCTCTTTTTGCCTAGAGAATTCTCACACATTGTAATTTTCAGCTATATTTAATGTAACGTATATATCCGCTGAGGGGAAATTTAGACTGACAATATAAGAATGAAGTATACATGTGCTGTTTATTTTCCCAATAAACAGCAACATCTGGCCGTCGTCGTAATAATGTATATTGTACATGATACATGATAATATGAATAACTTTTCTGTATTCAATTTTTAGTTCAACTTGCAGGTGTATATTCACCGGGAAATCATAGTAGTGTATAGTGGAACATTTGAATGCCAAATTTAAGTAAAGTACAAAAAATAAATGCTCCTTTTAAAGAACATCGATGTGCTTGTGGCCACATCAAATTTGAAGCCTCAAAAATTTGGAAACTTTGAATACGCATAATATCTTTCCAAATATTTGATGTACGGCGTACATATAATGGCGCTTCACACTAAAAAATCTTGTAATTAATCAAGCAAAAGGATGTTATGATTAAAAAACTATTTTCTAACATTTCATTATTAATTTTTCAGTCAATATCTGAAATTCTCTCATATGGGTATATTGATGAACTCTTGAACTTATCGACAGTTTTATTTGAGCACATCCTTGTACTCTAAGAGCATGCAGTATCAGTTTTTTTTGCTTATTAATTATGTTGAGCCTCAATCCACTCCCATATTAAACCTGATATCCAATGGAGCTAAAACAGTATATATATAAAAATATATTTAGAAACCGGGAATTGATGGCGCCTGGCTTCCTTTTGACTTCATAATGAAGACCTTGCGTTCACCGTGATATTATCACTTGTAGGTTTTTTCTTCATTTTATTTGTACTGGAAATAATTATTATTAACTTATAACTTATTACTCTCATCCAGGGAGCCATAAGTAATAAATAGATGATAATCAGTTTGTTGTTCAGATTTACCAAATGTACAATGATTCAATGAAGCTGGTATCTGAGATGCGTGTGGTAACTATTCATACCAGATACCAATGTTCATGTAGAGCAGCAGCTTACTTGGATTAATATTTATAGACTAAATTTTAATTTTTTCGTTAAGAGTGCGCAGTAAGCTATAATAGGTGAGCTTTAAAAATAATTTTATTGACATGCAGTAGGTTATAAAAGTTGCCCTTTGAGAGTACTGTGCTCGAAATTTATATATACTCTCTTGTAAAGTTCAAAGTTATTTAAAATAGAATTCGGCAAGATAAGATCCTGCTGCCCATTTTTTACAGTTGTAAAAAAAAAAGCTTCCGATAGTTTTTCGAAAGATTTTCAAATTTTACCTTCCAATACTAAGTCAGATTATGCCAAATCTACAAAGAGGATTTACGTCCTCTCTATGGGCCATTGATATCTATCCGAAAATTGAAGAGTCAATTCTAGAATGTATGTGAACTGGGTTAGCAGTGTTGACCTAAAACCTATTTAAAAATTGAGCACTTAACAAATTGAGTTATTAGTTTTTTGTAGCTACTAAATAGATCCCATTGGAAGCTACTTTGTCGTCTTTGTTGCACCGAAAAATATCAACTGCTCGTCAAGATAGTCAAAATAATAGTTTGTATTACGGCTTGAAACATATCATAACTGAGCCCCGAAATTGATTTAGCAAATCGGTCTAAAAAAAGATTAAAAAAAAAAAACAGAATTGTTCAATGGCCCATGAATTGCAATTTAAGTTGAGCTAGCATATTAAATAGCTTTTGTACAGTTTTAAATTTTGCATTTCACTAAATAAGATTTGGGCAAATTTTTTAAATTAAATTTTGCGTAAAATGCGGTCGAAATTTTACAGGTTTTTTTTTAAAGACATACACCATTTTTTATAAGCATACATTAAATTTAAACTGTTGATGAAATGTGCAATAAAATTATCTATTGATCTTGCTATTGATAAATGTTTCAATTACATTTTTGGTAGAAAAAACAAGATTTTGTTCAAATTTAAAATTCGGGAAAGAGGATATACTAATCTCTTTTTGGAGCGAAACCGAGTATATTCTTTTTTATGCATTTTTGAGGATATATCTACGAAAAATCATATATTAAAAAGACCTAAAAATGGACTCGATAGAGCTCAGTGAGCTCTATAGCAGGAACAAAAAACAACTACTGCTCAATTTAATGTATACTTGAACTCTACTACAAAAAATGAAATAAAAAAAAAAGTGTGCCGAAATCTTTTATATTTAAATATGTTATAGAGCTCTACAAAAAAAGTAAGATTTATTATTAAAAAGTATTAGTATAACTTATTTTTCTGTAGAAATATGTGAGCACAAAGCTTTTAATTCGTAACGGTAAATTAGCGGTAGTAATCTGAAACATTAGCTCTAAAAAAGCTATACCAATCGCTAGAGATAGGATATTTCCAGATAGTTGCTTTTGGATTAAAGTAGATTATCTCAGGTACATTAGCATATAATTTTTTCTTAGTATTGTTTGGTGAAAAAAAAGTTGGGCTGGGGTGAAGAGCCAGACCCAGTTTTTAAAGATAAAGTAGCGAAATTTATGACTTTTTGAATCTTTCGTGAGACATAAAATATTTTTAAGAAGAAATAACATAATGCGACCAATTCAACTCTATTTAGCAGTGTCTAAGGTATATCCCAAAAAGTTTACAGTATGAGGTTATTATTAGAAAAAATGAGACACAGTGATTTTGAAAATTGAGGTACCCATAATAGCCACAACCATCAAAAATTTGTCGCCTTTTGTTTGATGTTCTCCATCAAAATTAATAGTTTCGGGAGAAATAGAGATCTATAGATAGCTATCAATGAAATCTATAACACGAGTGTTAGAATAGCAGTAACAAATATGTTGCATATTTTATAATATATGAAAGTATTATGTAAAAAAAAAGCACATCAAAAATAAAGTTTAATATTCAAATATGCTAAAGAGCAATAAATAATAGAAAGTTTTGTTATAATAAAAGTATTGTTGCTTCGTTTTTCATTAAGCTATCGAACATTAAAGTTTTGGCTTTTGAGCACTGAAAGACGAAAAACCGATATTTCAACAATTTAGTTCGACGTATAATGTATAGAAAGTTAAAATTATAAAAGCCATATTTAATTTAAAATATCAAGTATACAGGAATATTTTTTTATATCGCCTTTATCTGTAAAAAAAAAAAAAAAAAAAAAAAAAAACAAAGCAAGCAATGGTTAAAAACTGACCCTGTTTGTTTTCAAATTCAATGCAGTTCTCTTCTTTTTAAGAAATGCAGCATTGATATCAAGAGACAGCTTATTGTAACCAGTTTTTATGCATTTTGTGGCTTCTATGGATATAGTTGAAATACAGAAAAATGAAAATATATTTGTAGGATGTTGTAATAATAGATTGTTATAATAAAATAAGCGTTGCGGATGAAAGAACGGTAAGTAGTTTTGACATATATACATTTTCCTTCTGATTGTAAATGTAAAACATCCTAAATTGATGAAAAAAAGATAAAAGAAATAGAAATATTTGTCTGAATTCTATTGTTAGAAATGATCAAGGTTTTCAATCTTGCACTCCAAATATTCCTTAATCAAGATAAAAAAAAAGCTTATTGTGAGCAGAGCTTCAATCAAAATCGTTTCTTTATCAGATCCAATTGATAAGCAAAAGAAAAAGAAGCAAAAAGAGGAAGTTCCCATCCGTAGTGGTAGTATACTTAAATGCTTCTCCAACGTGCGATCTCACAGCCGAACCAGTGCTCCAGGTTTTCCCTGCTGTATTGCTACCCTCGGGCGTTTCCCCAGTATTGAACAACCTCCCAATTCAAGCCTACGCTCGAACTCGAATGTTGACACCAGACTCTCTAAGACACTGTTTTCGACAAAGCACAAAGCAGACCGTGAGCCCACCAACGAATGAATTCATCTCTTTATAGACCGCAACTCTGCTTACAGAAAGCTGTGAAACTTTCCGGTCGAATACAATATGGATTTCAATTTTTATGTAGCCAATATAAATCGAGATTTGGCAAGTTGTGGGTTTTGGACATACTTCAATCGAAATCAATTCATTTGTAGACATTTCTTTTCATGAATTTTTTTTAACATCTATTGAATGTTTTTTATTCAAATTTATTATAAATATGTAATATTTTGTATGAGTTTATATCCATTTTAGATCCATAACAAGCTTGTATATATCAATAACCCCGCATAGACTACTATACATTAAGGTGACGTAGAAGGAAAATAGTATAATAACAAGCGGGGGAGCCAATGGTTCCGAATAATGGAGGAAGGGGGGGATTTCGAAAAAAAAAAAAATGCCTTGTTGAATTGAAAAAAATAATTTCTTCTCTTTTTTTTAACATAAACCCCCCTCTCCCCACTCTAAATTAGACACATACATAGAGACAAAATTTTAATAATGGCTTCATTAGCACGTACTTTTGCCTCTTCTATTTCTAACCGTACTTATACCTCTGCATCTGCTTCTGCTCCTGCTTTAAAGAGATTTTATAGTATCGCTACTGGCAACAATAATAAAGAAGAAGAACAAAAATCCAGAAATGCCACTGGTATCATGAATAAGGCTACTTTAAATGCCATTTCTTCTCAATCATCCATGCAATTGCGCCACAATACTACAAACATTCCTGACTTCTCAAAGTACAAGAAGACCAAGAACAGTGGTGAAGCCAGTCGTACTTTTACCTATATGATGGTTGGTGCCACTGGTTTAGTTTCTGCTGCTGGTGCTCAAGCTACTGTTACTGATTTCTTGGCTAATATGTCTGCTTCTGCTGATGTTTTGGCTTTGGCTAAGGCTGAAGTTGACATGGCTGCTATCCCTGAGGGTAAGAATGTTACCATCAAGTGGAGAGGAAAGCCTGTTTTCATTCGTCATCGTACTGATGCTGAAATTGCTGAAGCTAATGAAGTTAAGGTTTCTTCTTTGCGTGATCCCCAAACTGATGCTGAGCGTGTCAAGGATCCTCACTGGCTTGTCATGTTGGGTGTCTGTACTCATTTGTAAGTTGATTTTGTATACATTTTAGACATTTATATACTAATATTTATCGTTTATTATAGGGGTTGTGTACCTATTGGTGAAGCTGGTGATTTTGGTGGTTGGTACTGTCCTTGTCACGGTTCTCATTATGATATCTCTGGTCGTATTCGTCAAGGTCCTGCTCCTCTTAACCTTGAAGTTCCTGGTAAAATTAATTTAAATTCTTGATTATATTGTATATTCATATTGCTTTTTTTTTCTTTTGTAGAATACACCTTCCAAGATGATAAGCTTATCATCGGTTAGACATTTTGATTTTTTAATTACCCAACTCGCAACAATACAGAACAACACCAAATTTATACAGCCATTTTTATCCTCTATTTATAAAAAAAAAATTATATATTTATATCGAAAATTTATTAATTTTTGTAAATCAAAAAAATATATATTGAATGTCAAGTGTAATCTCGAATGAAAATTCTTTAAACGTTCTAAATGTGAAGGTTAAAGTTTGACAGCTGAAGATATTATAGTACTGATAGGAGAAATGTATAGAAAGTGAAGGGAGGGTTTTGATATCATTTGCAGATAATTAATTATTTGTTTAATTGAGGTTTGGCTGCGGCATTGGTACCTTGTCAATAATAAATCTGTAAATATGTAAATTTGAGCTATAAAATTGCGACAGCAAATACACAGTGTACCGAAAAATAATGGTTAAGGGCCCCCAATTATCACTATATTCTGTAACTTTAATAGCTTGATGCAATGATAGTAAATCAAGTTTTTCTACCTTGATATTTTTCTGTTTCTTTTGTTTTTTTTTAGATCTCAGTTTTACACAAAAGACGATAAAAGGCCGGTATTCTCTGACCCCATACTCGAAAAAAAAACTTTCCTTTTTTCATTATCTGACTCCCCCACTCTTTTTTTTTTTATAAAAATGTCAAATTTAGGCACAACGCCCAGACCTTTCTTATCTCTTTCAAAAGCATATGGACTACTCACAAAAGTTCAAACTACATCTGCAGTAGTTTTCTCTACATTTGCAGCTATTCACGGTGTTCAATTATTAGCAGCAAACGTAGGAGGAGCATATTTAGCCAATCACTGGCTCATGGTTGGCAGACCTTTTTATCAAGATGAACACATGGAAGGAATCTTAGTTACTGGATCAGCTGTGACACATGTCCTTGCTGGTCTTGCAAAGCTTGGTATTCGTCTTTATTGGAATAGAAACAACAATTTGAGCGCTGCTATAACACAACCCAACGAAAACAATGTATTACGTTACCACGGATTGACAGGTTATCTACTTATTCCTTTAGCAGGCCTTCATTATTATTTAGTCCGTACATTACCTATCGATTATTATGGAGATTCTGCGTTTATAGATTTTGGATATGTCGCTTGGGGATTACAAAATAAGCCTATTTTCTCATATGGTTTGCATACAGCTCTCGTTGTAGCTGCTTCCTATCATATGGTAAGTGGCATTAAATATGTGTTCCAAAGAAAATCTCGCACCATCAACGATTTATCAAAGGTTCCTCAAAATGGCAACTCAGCCGATGAAAAAATCATTAAACAGAAACAAAACCATTGGGTTCAAAAGGGTCTAATTACTGGTCTTAGTTTAGCTCTCATCTCAAGTATAGTAATTATCGGTAGAGATACAAAGAAAATACCCTTACGTCTTGATTTTGCAAAGATGTATGCTCGCATTATTTAATAAAATTATTTATTTTAGTTTTTTTTTTTTTTTTTTTTTTTTTTTTTTTTTTTTTTATGGGATATCTATTTTTCAAAGAATTTTTAAGCTTACTCTGAAGCAGTTAATTGAACAGTTTAACTTTGTAATAGTATGGCTGACATGTTATGCATACCTTTAAATTTATTATTTTAGGTTATTATATTTGACATTTGAATTACAAACGTTTTGAATAGTTGCTGCACAATCAAAGAAAATCCAAAAATCAACTCGCACCAGAAAAACTATTTCTAACAAGGTCTATTACAAAATCGGGTTACAATGGGATTTATTGCACTTTTATCAAGACATAAGTCTCAAAGCACTATAATTTTAGAATGAGGTTCATTTAAAACAGGTATATCACAATATTCATTTAATTTGCAATGAAATTCATTGCAAAATCACTTCTAGCAAGATTTGTTGAAAAAACAACCCCTTTCTTCTTCTCTCAAAACGTCACTTTAAAATCAATTAACTTTTTAAATGAACATGGTAATTTTTTTTCTATCAAATGGATCTCATTATGCTACTTCTGGGCTTTATAATGATGGTAGTTTGATTGCAATAGCTTGCTTGTACGATGCACACTCCGAATTTAAAAATTGTTTTCATTCAAAAACCTTAAAAATTGTTCTATAAAGATGCTCCATTGAAAAATAAATATTCTATACGCACGGTTTCAAATATATATTTATTTTAAAGCTTTCTAGAACTTATAAGACATAGTATACTTTCTAAAGTCGAACAATAATGGGCATTAATCTGAGCATTGAACTTGCCTCATTGTTGAACAGATGTTAAATAAACCTAATATTTTCTATTTTCTTCTTCTATTTTATCTTTTTTCAAGTATTTTTTATTACATGTTATATCTTCTATTATATATTTACTATGAATGCAATAACAGTTACTAGAAATCTGGGAGAATGAGAAGAAGATTTAATTATGGATGTAGAATTGGAGAAAAGCCTCTGACATCGAAGAAGTTGATGAACAAGAAGTCAACTACATTGCCTTTGAAGGGGTTCCTCAAAACGCAAGAACAACAAATAATTTACTAAGGGTCTTTGCTCAATAAAAGTATCTTTTCTCAATGTTTTTCTACTTTTTCATCAGCATATACACTGGTGATGCTTCTCATTGTACTGGTATGGATGGTCTTATAAAGCTTGGCTTTTGCTGAACTTTTTTTGTCTACGCAGTACACTGCGTCTTTCCTCGTGTACCAAGCCATACACAAATAACAGTGATTTGTGTAATCACCAAGTGTCAAAACATGGGTACGCCCGTGATTGCGTTGGTAGAAGCCTTAAAATGATAAGCCCTAGGGGTTGAGAAGAAAGTAGCTATTAAATACGGGCAATAAAATGAATAAACTTTCTCATTTTCTAGTGTGATGTTCATTAAGCTTAATAATCGGATTTTCTGATTGTTTATGTTCAAGTTAGTTTGAATAGCTGAATATGAACGTTAATTATGACATACAATTGAGCCTTCCAAGCTTACCCTGTGATTAGCATATCTAGAACATGGTTTTACGAAATATAGTAATATCATTAGGCAGCTTTTCTGTCAGGCATTAGCCTTACACCATGTCAATTTGGGTCAAACTGTTTTATTTAGTACATAATAAATGCTCTGGTTCGATTGATGGGTAAATGTATCAATTTTAATTTAAGTTTTGTTTTCAATACAAAGTTATGCATAGTATTTTATAGTACAAGAACCTTACATTTCTATGCATTTCAAGCATGAATCAAATAGCTATTGCAGCATAATTCAATATGGAATAGAATTTTTATATCTTCAGAATTACAGACTGGATAGGGCTAGTTCGCTATCATAAAAACACTTTTTTTAATTGGCAAACGGCAAATGGTAAAATATAAAATGTGGATATTTATATGAGAGTTTCAAATTTAGTATAGTATTAATTTATTTAAGGCAATATGCGACAAGAGCCAGAATAAATACTTTAAAAATTTATGTATATTTTCGACAGTTAAAAAGCCTAAACTTTGCTGCAACATATTTTAAGCAAAACGTCGAGATTTATAGCATGGCCCTCAGTTTCAAAGAATTTTAGTATGCAGACTATAGCTCTAATAATACTAAAACTTATATTAACTTGTTTTGAAGATGTTCCATTTTATGAATTTGATTTTCGTTTTGCCGAAAATTAGTTATACTTCTATCGTTGATTATTCATAATGAGTTTGGCTAAGTGATTCCATGCTTTTGTAGTATTCATAGTCATGAGTTTGGTTAAAAAAAAAAATACTGCAAAATGTGCGTAAAACATATCAAAATGGGCACTAATCTAGGTTTAAATAGCTAAAGCCCAACCTTCAAATATGTGATATTTACAACACTTTTTATCATTATGATTTCTTTTTTACTTTTTGGATTAAATACAATTAAAATTGTCTCTAATAATGCTTATATTTTTTTCTCAGGTTTACTTTCGAATTCAAAAAGTTATTAGCTATTTAGGTAAAGTGAGATGTACAAAATCTCAAAAGCTTCATCAAGCCCAATGAGAAGGAGGTGCGAATTCCGTCAGCTACAGGGTTTACAAGGATTGGAGAAGGTTTGAATTGTCGTATTTTTTTAAAGAAAATTTTCAAACTTTCAGTGCCAATATATGATATAAATTGGATTGTTTTATGGTAAATAGCATTTCAAAAACTGTGATACGTCGTGATACTATAGTATTTAACGAGGACTATTTAATAATACTGCTTTTGTTTACATGGCTACTTTATTTGTGGAGATATGTCTAGTGAATTGTTAATTTTAACTTTGAGGCCAAGGTAAGGTATTTGGGCAACAAGACTATGATAGTTTATAAGGTCAAAATGCATTCATTTTAATGGAACTCTGAGAGCTTATAAACAATTTGAGTACGGTCCAGTCAGTTTATTTTGTTTGAATTAGAACTGTAGTAATGGATAATATTTGAAATTTATAGTGGTCTTTGTCCTAACCACGATTTAGACATATTTAATTGAACAACCATGCTATAAAATCACATGAATCTGTAAATCATCTTTAATCAGCTTTATTATTCTTTACATTAATACAGTATATAATAAAGTCCATATAGATGCGATAGACTTGGAGTTCCAGTGATATTTGTTGATGTTGATTTGCTTTCGTAGTATTATACCAAGAAACATGATACTGTGCGTAACATATATTTTGTTTATTATCAAACATTAATAGACACTATTCTAAATTTTTTGCAATTCTTGTAATGAGGTTTTTGCTAAAATATTTGCCTCTGGCAATCACGCAAAGGCGGCACATGCTGAGCAATTCATTTGCGATTGAAAAAATCGCACTGATAGCCATATTAATTACCAAGACTTATGCAGACATCAAAGAAAGAGTCATGGTCGTTTAAAAAACTATTTCTGGGAATTGTATGCGAATGCTAACTTTAGTATCTTGTTATATAATTAGCGGAAGTCAGTGCAAAGATATATTTATAGTTCAAGACACATTAAATAACCATATACAAAGAATGCATGAACGAACAATTAAATTGAAATATTGTTACTGATTCAAGCAGCTCTAAATAGTCATTTATTTAATACAGAGTATACATCCTTGCGACGGAGAAGGATGTACCCGAATATTTGGAGCTTGAAGAGCACCAAAATCTCAGCTGTAATCGAGCAAGTTATCTGTATATATAATTATAACGAAATAACGACTAATATGCACTAAGTTTTTTTTAACTGTTATCTGATCGAGTATTTACATATTTTGAACAATTGAGTTGCTACATCAAGTTTCAACATCGCCCTATGAGTTTATTTATAACTCAGTAGTTTTTATTTGAAAATTAATTGCTGTTTTCCTTAGGATTGATTTGTAATTCATTGTAATTTTCCTGGATGCAACAGGTCTTACTTTATAGATGCGAATCTTCGTAATCATCAAGAAGCCCAATATGATTAGCCGCGATTTCGTATGGGCCGAGAAAGACGTAAATTTCGAAGAAATCAACAATAATTAGTTTCAAAATCATTTTATTATACTGTTTTAATTAATTTTTATTAAATAAAGTCATCGTTTGAAGTTGAGAAATGTACAGGGCTAGTTGATTTTATTTAATAGTGATTTCCGGGGATCGAGTTTTACATGGCCATCATTTCGCTCATGCCGCCTGCTTCCATTTGCTCCTTTGCAAACATTTCAAAATATTGGTAGATGATTGTAACACACAATAAGATACCTGTTCCTGATCCGATGGCACCCATCATGTCTGAAAAAATACTGATTGCGCCCAAACAAGCACCACCAAAACTGGCAGCACATGGTATAACGCGCTTTAATTCTTTATACATTGAAGTATCACGATAACCAGCAATTACAAGCTGTTGATCCTTAAGTTGACGAGCAACATCACGAGGAGAAGAACCAGAGATTTCGATCCAAGTTCTAGAGAGAAGAGCACAAGTAGTCAACATTAAACCAACATAAATAACAGTGTGAATAGGATCCAAGAGAGCAGCGGTAAAACTGCGAGGAGCAGAAATATAATAAGCAAAACCACCAACTGCATTCAATTGAGAGGTGCCTTCCAAAGCTTCCCATGTACCCAAAAGACGGATAAAGAAATTATCGGTAAAACGCTTATAAAGCATTTGAGAGATCATGAAAATATTGGAAGTCAAAGTAGATTGAAGCATGATAGGCATGTTGGAGGTATAGAAAAGTTTAACGGGATAAGAACCACGTTGACCACGAAGACGGTTAGACTTGACAGGTAATTCAACACGGAAACCTTGAAGATAAATGATAAGCAAGAAAATAGAAGCAGTAGACAATAAACTCATGACATTGGGCATATTGGTACGATAAAAAGCTTCCTTCAAAGCACGAGTTTTATCTTTACGAGTCAATAAAAGATGAACTAAAGCAATAAGAGCGCCTTCAAATTCATCACCACGACCACTATCCATTGTAGTAGGAGAGAGTGCCTTCCAGAAAATAGTTTCGCAAATGTTGGTGGCAATGAAAAGGTTAATACCAGAACCAAGACCATAACCCTTTTGTAATAATTCATCCAATAATAAGGTAATAAATGAAGCAACAACAAGTTGAATAATCAAAATCAAACAAACACCAGCTCCAATATCACTGGGATTACCGTAAAGGCCAGTCAAAACAGATACAGTAGCATGACCAAAAGCAATAAGCATGGCAAACACTACAAAAGAAAATTAGATTTTACGTAAAAATACGATAATTTTGCTTACATTTTTGTGCACCACTGAATAAAGCTCTATCCTCCTTTAAACTATAATCGACTTCAATAATATTGGCACCAGATAGAAGTTGCATAATCATGCCTGAAGTAATAATGGGAGTAATACCCAATTCCATAAGAGTACCACGATTAGAAGCAAGAATAACTCTCATCCAAAAGAGAGGATCTGCGGAATCAGAGGACATAATACCGTAAAGAGGAACTTGTGACATGACTAAGAAAATGAAAAGAGTAACTGCTGTCCACATAACTTTTTGGTTAAAGGGAACCTAAGATGAGATACGCGTTAACAATCATACTATTCCAATTATAATATCCCCTCATTTGTATATAATAAAAAATATCCTAATTCCCAATTTCCCCTGCTTTGTCTGTATCAACCGCTCTTTCTTTTTGTATTTATCCCAACCCGATTCATTTGAATATTTAAATTACCTTGCGATCAGGTGAAGCAATCTCTGGAAGAATAGCCATGAATGGCTGAACAAGATGTAAAATCCTGACTATACATTCATGTCAAAGATTAAACGATCAGTAAAGTTGACATTTTTTAATCGTTTCTCAATTAAAAGTTTAATTATACTTACAACCCATTCTGTATTATATATATATAAAAAAAAAGTGGTGTTGTGGTGAGTTTTGCAGGTAAAGAAAAAAGAAAAAAGAAAAAAAAGAATGAATATGTTTGTGCTTTATTATTAAACGTGTAAATTTGATATAACTAAGCTGAGATATAGGGCCAATCAATAAGTAATACATTATATCACCCAATCAAAAATCTACACCTTTGATTGAATTTCAATTAAAAAGGGAGTCAAGGCATGTTTTGATGTGTACGTGTGTACGTGTGTTCGTGTGTGTGTGTGTGTGTACATGTGTGAAACCAGTAATCTCTGAATTGATCAGGACTTCATTTTGTAACAAATATTCTTGAATTAGGTTACATTTTGCAATGTTTGAATGTCTTGATAATCTGCTAAAAACTCGACTGAGATTGGGTTCATTGGAACACGACATGCCCTTTTGCCTAACAATGACCACAGGTAGCTGACAAAGTAACTTGATTATCTATTTTTAACATTTGGTAACAGCTCAGTATAATTTGTCATATTACGCTGCAATTGGTAAATTAGATTCAATTATTTACTATTATAAAGATATTTGCATCTATACAAATTTTAATTTGAATTTAAATTTGAGTACATGATTACCATTATTGTTCCTGATTATCTTTTGATCGACAGAATGTTCCTGATCAAGGGAAACGAAACAGAAACAGCTCTCGATATTCAAGTTCAGATATCATATCTTAGTTTTCAAAGACTTTTTACAATTGTATTGATTAAGGCAAAAGTAAATTTATAAGCAAAATAAGACATATGTCAAAATAAGTTTGGTGTTTTTTCTTCTTCTTGAAAAGCAATGAATTTTGTGTATTATGGCCTATATACTAGAGGATGTCAAGCACAAAATCTGAAAATCGGTGTTTTAACGGAAAATGCGCTTTCGTCAAAATGATACAAAACAGTTATGTTATAGACGCTCAAAAAACCTTTCGATATGTACTTATTTTCCTTATTTTCGTTTAGTTAATTTATGTATCTAACTTTTACTAGATTTGATAAACCCGTCTTTTTTTTTATGATAAATATATTTTTTCATTTGAAATTCATTCAAGTAATATATGGTTGATGGCCAAATCATGGCCAGTAAAAGTATGCATGCAATTTTCAACGTTACAAACATAATAACTTCGTCTAAATTTAAAGTGAATAGACTATAGCCAGTCCAGATTAAACTAATATTACATTGTAAATAATTTACATGGTGATTGAAAAAAAAAATGTTTCTTAGAATCGCTCCTAGCAGCACATGCCTTTATACAATAATTAAGTGGATATGTGATAAAAGGCTAATGAATGAAGCATGTTATTTTATATTAATCAAGTTTTACAAATTTTGGTTTATACAATCACTTCTTAATATTTGAGATTATTGACTTCTGCATCCTTTGTTACTCGTTTATTACAATTTACCATACAATCAGATATTGTGGATGTAGTTTATCACATTTATTAAAGTTGGATTGCAATTGTCTAAAGCCTATACAATCAGAAAAGTAATTAACATCTTAATTTCTAAACAATGTCTCAAATCAAAACTCCTATAACTTTAGCATGTAGTGCTGTGGAAAAGCCTATTAAACAAAATATGATGCATTACTTTATCAGAAGTATGGTGTACTTGTGTAAAAATGTTATTATTACTTTATGTGATATTTGCTAATGTCTCTGCTTTGAATGGGACAGTTTGGTCGAATTTTTATAGCAAGGGCAGTTTCAGCTAATATAAGTACTCTATTTTTGCTATTTATAATCAAATAAACTAATACAGATCCAATATTTGATTTTAATCTTTCTTCTAAATAAATATAATGTCTTAAAATTTATTATTTAAAATTCAATTGACCATCGAGCCTTGTGATACTTATCTAGTAAACCATGGAGCTTCGCAGGTTTCTAGCTACTGTATAAATTTAAAAAAAGGTCCTATGCACATTATGTAACCTTCTCCTAAAATCCTTTTATAAACTGTATATCTCACGAAAACTCAAAACACATAAAATTCGCAGCCTTTTCCTTAAAAACTGAGCCTCACTTTCATTCTTGCTCAACTTTTTTTTTTTTTTACTAAATAACAACAAAAAAAAATTATATTTCAGTGTACCTGAGATAATCAATTTTAATACAAAAATAAGGATCTAAAATATCTTATTTTTAGCAATTAGTATAAGTTTTTTTACGCTAATGTTTTAGGCTTTTTATCTCATTAGTTCACTGCTAGAAAATAAAAACTTTAAACCTTCATACCTCTACAGAAAAAATAAGTTATACCAACGCTTTTTAATAATAAAACTTACTTTTTTTTATTTCCTTTTTTTTGAAATTTTTTGTAGTAGATTCAAAATATTCGTTAAATTGAGTAGCAGTTATTTTTTTTTTATTTCATAGATTTCAGTAAGATCTATCAGGTTCATTTAATTTTTTTTTAGAAATATTGATTTTTCGTAGAGATATTTTCAAAAATATATAAAAAAAACAGCATCCTCGATTTAGCTCAAAAAAGACCTGTATGTCGGTTTTTTGCCTATTATTTATGTTAAATATCAACTCAATTCCATATTGAATCTGACATCCAAATGGAATTGAAATAGTATAAATACTTTTAGAAACCAGGACCTAATGGCTCCTGGCTTCCTTTTTAACTTAATAATAAAGACCCTACGTTCTCCGTGATATAATCACTTGTAGTCTTCTTTATTTTATTGTATTGGAAATAATCGTTATTTACTTATAACTCTCACTGTACACCATGCCCCCAAATTTTGAATTTGAAGAAAAATTAATAAAAATTCTGTTTTCCCTACGAAAAATGTATCTAAAACGTTTATCGATAGCTAGATCGCTAAATAATTTTGTTGAGCATTATATCAATTATTTAAACTAAGCACATGGTTATAAAGAGTGGTGTATATCCTCAAAAAACTTTCAAAATTTTAATCGTATTTTACGCATTGTTTAAAGTAAGCCATGCGTCTAAATTTTATTTAGTCAGATGCGTAACTTAAAACTGTACGAAAACCGTTTAATACACTAGCTTAATTTTGCAGTTCATGAACAACCATTAGATAATTTTGATTTTTGAATCGTTTTTTGATCAATTTACCAAATTAATTTCGGAGCTCAGTTAGCAGAGGCTTCTCGCTGTATGCTGTATTCCACCAAGTATCATACTTTATCGCCTTCTATAAACAATCAATAGATCATACAATCCATTGAGTACTATTTAGAATATGAAAGAACAAGTCTGGAAGTGGATATAAGAAACGCCTATTGGTTTATTACTCCCAACTCCCAATCAATTAACCGAAAAGCTCGGACCACTCAAATTATGACACCATACTCTTTAACCTCAGCGATTAATCAATCAAGTAGCTGTCAAGATATATCAAATCACAATCTAGGCACAACGAGCACAGCATTGAAACAAGTCAATTCACTAAGCTCTGTAAGCACAGCTTTATTATGATTGATTAACATCAATCATCAATCCATTAAATTACTCTCAAACAAATCTAATAGTTCAATGCCACTCTTAATTGTATCTCAGGAACTCAATACTAAATTATTATAAGAGGCAATATTTTTATATCTAAATAAACCTTATCTTGTTTTTATTGCACAGTTGAAGAATTAATTGATTATACATTATTTTAATAATACTCTTTTTTAAGTATACAAATCGCAAATCCGATTATTATACAGCATAAATTTAAGGCTTCATAAATGTAGAAAAAACTATTTTATTGCCTTGTATCAATTCATAATGAGTTGTTTCATTAGTAACTACTATATTTCCCGATTTAAACATCCCTACATACCATTGCATTGAAAAAAAGAATAATTTCTACTAATTTTCTCCTAATTTTTTCCTAATTTTCATACATCTCAGGGGTGGCGGTACTTTAAAATAAAAACCTTCTGATGATGAAAAATTGATAAAAACAATTTTAAATTTTTAAAATGTAAAATTGACATCGAAAGTGTATAGTAACTTGGCTAATCTTGTTAAATAACCTCAACATAAAATTTAATTTTATATTTAATGATATATTTATTGAAAACATTCATCACCGAAAATTTTGTACAAAAAGCAAAAACATAGAAATTGGTTTTTAGTAATTCTAAAAATACTTTGATAACCGAATTTTAAAGTAAACATTACAGACAAATAAAGCAAAAAATTACCTATTATTTGAGGTATTACTTGTCACTTTAGCGCTATTTTTCATAGAGCTGTTAGCTTTCTTCGAAAAAGTCAAATTTTGGACGAGGGTAGATAAGGAAAAATTCATGATTTTTTCAAAATCGATTTTATGGTAAAACATGATAAAATTAAATGAAAGAACCATTTTTGATTTATAAAGTATGTGCTTAAACAGTTGCTATCTCGAGTTACGGTCCATTGAAGTTGCGTTTTTGTACGCTTTTAATGGAAATAGTTTTATAAATAATGTATAATCTAAATTGGGATTTTTGCTAGATTTATTTTTCTTCTTTATATATCTGTTTTAAAATATTATTCTTTGAGATTGCTTTAAAATTGCAAGAGTTATTAACTGAAAAGTAGATTTTGTGGCAATTTTCACAGTACTTTAGAATACAGTCCGCATAAAACGGAGTTTGATAGTTCAGGTCCCACTATGGAAAAAAACACGAAAATAGAAATTTTAAAATTTGCAGTTATTTGTTTCTTTACGCTAAATTGTTATAATGTCATATTTTTCCAACAGTATCTTCATGTAAAACAGTTTCTGCAGCGAATGTCGTAGTAGTTTTTGCAGAAAAGTTGTATTTTATACCTCATTTTACACCATTTTCCCATAGTGTCCCCTAATTCGAGCTAGATATATAGTAAATTTACTCCCTCAAGGGGTTTTTTGGTACAATCTTTAGGCCAACGTTGTAAAAAAGGTATTCTAACATACGCACTATGACCTCCTGTATACTCTAACAGTATATGGTTGTGCTCAAATGAGAGTATCTCAGATAATGACTAAAAAGTCAATTAACGAAAAGTTAGAAAATAGTATTTTTCAAATATAAATTCTTTTTGCTTGGCCAATTTCAGGCTTTTTAGTATTATGAAGCATCATTATGTAAGTCAAATATTTCGAAAGATATGCGCATTCAAATTTTCCAAATTTTTGAAGCTTCAAACTTGATGTGGCCTCAAGCATATCGATGCTCTTTAAAAAGAGCATTTATTTGTACTTTACTTAAATTTGGTATTCAAATATTCCACTATACACTACTATGATTTCCAGGTGAATATACACCTGCAAGTTGAGCTAAACATTGAATACAGAAAAGCTATTCATATTACCATGTACAGTATACATTACTACAACAGCCAGATGTTGCTGTTTATTGGGAGAATAAACAGCACATGTATGGTTAATGCTTATATTGTCAGTCTAAATTTCTCCTCAGCGGACATATATGGTTAAACCTTTTTTGATCTTCCCGCATTTCTATTAAAGTTTTAATAGTAATGCAGAGAATATATGTCTAACGATTTAAAATAAGAATAAAACAAAAAAAAATATGTTAAAAGAGTATTCGTAAGTCTGATTTAGTTTGATAATTTTATATAAACCAGAATAAATTTTAATATTAAACACAGCTTACATTTACTATGTGAGAGTTCACTAAACAAAAAGAACCAACAAAGTAGCCGTTAACACATTACCAGCATTGTAATCAGCAATTGATAGTCAGTACAAAAAAAGTTTCATTATTTTATTTAAAAGAAAAAAATAATAATGCATCTGAAATTTGTGATTATACTGTGAGGGGAAAAACTATACCAATGTTTTGCAAAATTGTGTGATTTCACCTGCCATGCTGTTTGTGCTAGGAATATAGATTAGTAACTTATATCAGTTAGTACAGTAAGTAAAGAGCTTTCAAACAATGTACTGAATGCCATTAAATAATAGGTATAATTACTAGATACAGAGGTTTAAAGATGAAATATAAGATTTTATTAAATATAGAAAACAGCTTAAAACGAGTAGGCCCTCCACAAATCTAATTACCGCCTTCATACGAGCTGGCATGCTGCCTATATACTTTAGACAGTCATTCTTTGTAGATTTGTACCATTCAGTTCTCAAGTTTGTAAAAATCGGGAAAATTGATGCTAAAAAAAGTTATGCCGATTGTAGAAAGTAGAAAATTCCTGGATATTCGTTTTTTGACTGAAGTTAAGCAGTTAAGCATTATCATACAGTTTTTTCTTGGTGTATTATTTAGTGACAAAAAAAAATGGATTTGGATGAAAAATTGGACTCAGCTTTCAAGGAGCATTGATATAAATAACTTTAAGCAAATGAACATAAGAAAAGTTCCAGGAAATGGTAAACTTTTGTTTCTGATATACTGATAATCTGAAATTAATAGTAAAACGAATTATATAGAACCTCATTTATTCCATATTTTTTAAAGTTATAAAAAATATAAACTTGCCGCGAAGTTATTGTTTAAACAAGATTTTATAAGGAGAGATAACTATTAATTTAAATGCAAAGTTAAGTTGCACAAAAGATCTGTATATATAAAACAATATAAGAGAATTTTTTTTTTTTGAAATCACAAGTATATTTCGAATTGGATAGATTACAAAAATTATTTGATTGACAAATGTTGATATCAATATAGCTTGTTTTCAAGTTTCAAAAACATTCATACTTGAACCTTTTCTAAATTATTGTTGTTGAAACGAATGCAAGACTAGGTTATATCGTCGTCAGCTATATTTTATTGTATTCACCCCTATGTTTGAGCGTCTACATAATATAAAGCTCAACAGCTTACTTTATAAACTGTATGAAACATTTTTCGCATTATTCCATGTTTTTGGTATATTTTACACAATAAATTCTAAGAATTTTCACTCAATATTTAACAAACAGCTTATTTAATTTTTGAATAAAAATATGTTCTAAATAATGTAAATAATTTTTTATATACGCATTCGTATATATATGTATGTTTTATTGTAAAGCTCTTATTAAATCATTACATTTTCAAACCCCAGCGTCAGGTATGATTATAGTACTCTTTGTGCTACAATTTAAGATTAGTGCTACAGATCAGATATAGTACATGTCGTAGTACTTGGTTTACCCCCAAACTGAAATCTTGATAAAGGGAATCCTCAAATTGATGATGTAAAATGTCCCAAAACGTTTGCAAATTAATACTGTTTTTTTTCAACGAAACCCCATTTTCTCAATCATTGCACCACTTTTACAATGTATTCAAGTTCCGAATAAACAGTTCTTTCAACATTTGGCTTGAAATAAAGCATGGATAAAGTTACTGCCACTCGACAGAATCTAAATAATATTCATTCATAATAATTTATAACAGCAAGTTTAAGTTATATATAGAACAGTACTAATTTACATAATAAATAGTAATGTTCTTAAGCGACTGTAAGCATTATGTTATTATAATTCACGGTTTCGCACCATGGTTGGCTTTAAACAATTTTTTGATTTACAACAAATCGTATGTCAATTTAAGATGTTGATCATTAACCAGAATACGCTTTGTGGTTACAATTTTTTCAACCAAACATCAAGTACTATACATCTAAAATAATTTTCTGTTATATATGCGTGTATCTATTGCTAATTTCATATTATTTTATCATATTTTAAGCTGTAATGATACAGATCACAATAATCGGTATTTTAAAGTTTATGCCAAATGTTTCTCAATTTCTTTGGATTCGTGTGGTCGTTTCTGTCAACTTTTGGGGAGTAACTGAGCCCATTTTTGGTTTTTGGTTTGTTTAAAATATCAGGAATCTAGATATAAACACTTGTTCTGCTTCTTAATACATTTAGTCTGAATATACTGTTACAATTTATCATTCTTTTATTGAGGAATAAAAGCTTGCCAAACGATTTCAATTAATATATAGACGTTTAGACATATTAAAATCTACCAATAATATCATACATACTACGTATTACAAACTCATTTTTAAGGTACAAAAGTAATGCAAATGTTGAAAAACTGTAGTTAAACAAAACTGTATAGAATTAGATATATCATACAACATGAATCAAATTCAACAATCACTTCGTCCTTTAACTCTCAAGGAGGGCTCCATCGAGGTTTCTGTTCTTGTTTCTGCAAACATTTGGGGGTTTGCTGAACAGCTAAAAGAAGAGTTTCCTACTATTGAAAATACTGAAAACCTCAGCGAGATTGAATTAGCTGCTAGTTTCTTGGAATTTACTTCTGATCGTGCTAGTAAAGAACAAGCTTATTCTCCAGTAGCTAAGGCTCTCTATGTCAATTTCAATAACTTATATCTAAAAGATAATAATATTCATGCTATTATCAAAGATTTTCCTCTCAATGCCAAGAAATCTGTAATCAAAAGCTATTATTCTTCTCTTGCTCAACTTCAAAAAAATGGTGCATTGTCTGCTCGCGATTTAGAGCCTACTAAATCGGCATTATTTGAAGCTGCCAAATCTGGTGATGCTAAATTATTTGCTATTTTCGGCGGACAAGGTAACATTGAAGAGTATTTTGATGAGCTTGTTGATATTTGGGAAACATACAAAGGCATTGTGAAGCCTTTCATTCGTCGCATGGCTATAGTTTTGGCCGGTTATGCTCATTGTTCAGAATCCAAGGCCCTCCATTCTAAAGGGCTGAATATCTTGCATTGGCTAGATAATGCAGATGTCAGACCTGATAATCAATATTTAATTTCTGCTCCTGTCAGTTTTCCTTTAATTGGCCTTACTCAGCTTCTTCATTACTATGTAATGCTTCATGTTCTTGGTCGTAATCCAGCCGAAATTCGTGATTTACTCCAAGGTTCGTTTATTAAATTAAATAATTTATAAGGAAGTGCTTATTAATATTTTAAAATATAACTCATAGGTACTACTGGTCATAGTCAAGGTATCATTAGTTCTATTGTTATATCTGCCTCATCTACTGAAGAAGAGTTCTTCAAAAACACTGAAAAAGCCTTGGGATTGCTGTTCTGGATCGGTACCAGAGCACAACAAGAGTTTCCCTCATTTACTTTGAATCCAGCTGTCATTGAGGATTCAATCAGCAATGGTGAAGGCAATCCTACCCCAATGTTGGCCGTTACAGGTCTTAGAGAAGCTCAGTTAAGCAAGTATATTAAGCAAACCAATACGCATCTTGCTCCTGAACGTCAAATTGAGCTTACATTGTTCAATGGCCCTCGCTCTTTTGTTTGTACTGGTCCACCTCAATCCTTATATGGCCTAAATCTCGGTTTACGTAAACTCAAAGCACCATCTGGCCTTGATCAATCTCGTATTCCATATTCTCAACGCAAAATCAAGTTTTCATCTCGTTTTTTGCCCATTACTGCTAGATTCCACAGTTCATATTTGAAGCCTACTGTTGATACAATCTTGAATGATGCTAAAAACAATTATCTTTTATTCAACGCTAGTGATTTGAAAATTCCAGTATTTGCAACTGATTCAGGTAGGAGAGTTAATTACACAAATTTGCCCTTTTTAGTGGGGCGTTGGGGGGGGGGAAATTTCAACATCTGATATTAACCGTAAATCATCTACCAATAGGTAAAGATCTTAGTTCTGAAGTAGATCTTACAAGATCATTACTTGAGCTAATTTGTGAGCGTCCTGTACGTTGGGAAAAATCTATTACCAAGGAAAATCTAACTCATATCATTGATTTTGGACCTGGTGGTATATCGGGTATTGGTGGATTGACCTACCGTAATAAAGAAGGTACTGGTGTTGAGGTCATTTTAGCTGATTCACTTGAAGGTACCAACAAAGATTTGTCTTACAAGGCTGATCTCTTCAATTCTGATATCAAATCTGTCAAATACTCTCAAAATTGGGTAAAACTTTTCCAACCTAAACTTGTTAAAACTGCAAGGTAAGCTTATATTATATTAAAAAATGTAACCATCTAATAATTATTTCGTCAAATAATAGTGGCCGCATTGATGTTGACACTAAAATGTCTCGTTTATTGGGAAAACCTCCACTTATGGTTGCTGGTATGACTCCAACTACTGTCAACGAAAAATTTGTAGCTGCTGTCATGAATGCCGGTTATCATATCGAAGTTGGAGGTGGTGGGCATTTTAATGAGGCTGTTCTTCGTGAAAAGGTTGATAAAATCATGGAACTTACTCGACCTGGAGAAGGTATTACCCTTAATACCATCTTTTTAAATGTGCTTCAATGGGGGTTTCAATATCCTCTCATTCAAGTAATGCGTAAAGAAGGTTTACCCATGGAAGGTCTTTGCATTGCTGCTGGTGTTCCTAGCATTGATAATGCTAATGAGATTATCGCTAATCTGCAAGCTGCTGGGCTTCGCCATCTTGCCTTCAAACCTGGAAGTGTTGATACTATTCGTCAAGTAGTTGCGATTGCTGCTGCTAATCCTACTATGCCTATTATTTTACAATGGACTGGTGGTCGAGCTGGTGGCCATCATGGTTTTGAAGATGTTCATCAACCTATCCTCGAGACTTATGCTTCCATTCGTCGTCAACCTAATATTGTTCTGGTTGCTGGGTCAGGTTTTGGCGGTGCTGATGATACATTACCTTACATTACTGGTGATTGGTCTCTTCAATTTGATTATCCTCCTATGCCATTTGATGGTATTCTTTTTGGCTCACGTATGATGGTTGCAAAGGAAGGTTTAGCTTCTCCTGATTCTAAGCAAGCTATGGTAGATACCACGGGTTTAGCTGACAATGAATGGGAAAAGACGTATAAAGGGCCAGCTGGTGGAATTATTACTGTACTTTCTGAAATGGGCGAGCCTATTCATAAGGTTGCTACTCGGGGGGTTCGTCTTTGGAAAGAACTTGATGATAGCATTTTCACTTTACCCAAGGATAAACGCTTACCTGCATTATTAGCTAAAAAGGATTATATTATTAAACGTTTGAATGCTGATTTCCAAAAGGTTTGGTTTGGTGAAAATAAGAAGGGCGAGGTTGTAGATCTTCAAAATATGACATATTCTGAAGTTGTTTATCGCTTGGTAACTTTACTCTTTATGAAAATTGAAAACCGTTGGATTGATATCTCTCTTCGTAATCTGGTTGGTGATTTCTTACGTCGTGTTGAAGAACGTTTCACTCTAAAAGCTGAACCATCCTTGTTACAAAATTACAGTCAATTGGATAAGCCTGTATCTTTTGTCGAGGAATTCATGGCTCAATTCCCTGAAGCAGAAACCCAACTTCTTACATCTGAAGATGTTCTTCATTTCCTTTCTCTCTGCAAGAGACCTAATCAAAAACCTGTTCCATTTATTCCAATTTTGGATAAGGAATTTGACATTTGGTTCAAGAAAGATTCTCTCTGGCAATCAGAAAATCTCAGTGCTGTTGTAGATCAAGATGTTCAACGTACATGTATTCTTCATGGCCCTGTCGCTGCCAAATACGCTACACGTACTGATCAACCTGTTGGTGAGATCCTTGACAACATTTATCATAGCCACATTAATAGTTTAAAGAAACGTTACTACAAGAATTTTGATATTCCCAGCGTTGAATATCTAGGTGGTCTCCCAATTCAAGAGACCTGTATTAAGGGAGATTTTATTAATTCTACTGAATATATATTTGAAACTGATTCAGAGAATATTCCTCCTGATGAGGATTGGGTCCAAACCATTGCTGGTTCATCTTATAACTGGCTTCGTGCTCTTTTGACATCTCCATTCATTGTTCAAGGAAAAAAGTTCTCCGAAAACACTGTCAAGCGTATTTTCCGTCCTCGTGCTAATCAAAAGGTCATTATTTCCTGTAATGATAATAAAAATATCACATCTGTCAAAATCCAAGATAAACGTGAGTGGAGTGCTAATAGAAGTGTTAGTGAATATGTTACATCTGTTCAACTCGAGGCTAAAAATAGCAAGATTTTCATGACAATGTATGAAAAGAGAGCCGATAATTACATCCCTCTAAATTTGGAATATGAATACAAGCCCGAGTTTGGTTATGCTCCTATTCATGAAGTTATGGATGGCCGTAATGATCGCATCAAAGAGTTCTACTTTAAACTTTGGTATGGCGTTGATAACAAGGAGGATTTCTTGAATTTGAACATTGAAGAAACTATTGCTGATAAAGGAGAAGTTGTTAAATTTGATGAAATTATTGAATTTTGTCAAGCTGTTGGTAATCAAGCTGAAATATTTGGTGATTGTAATCAAAAGATTGTAAGTGCACCCATGGATTTTGCCATTGTAGTTGGCTGGAAAGCTATTATGAAGGGCATTTTCCCCAAGATTGCTGATGGAGATCTCTTGAGACTTGTTCATTTGGGTATTAGTTTCCGCATGGTTGAAGGTGCTGAACTTCTCAAGGTTGGAGATGTTGTTGATACACTCGCCAAGATCAATGCTATTATTAATACCAAATCTGGAAAGATGATTGAAGTCAAGGGTATGATTATTCGGGATGGTAAACCAGTAATGGAAGTTACTAGTCAATCTTTATATCGTGGCAAATTTGCCGATTTTGAGAATACATTCGAGAATAAGATTGAGACCCCAATGGAATACAAGGTTCATAGTAATAAGGAAATTGCTATTCTTAAGTCTAAGGATTGGATTCATTGGTCTGATATTCCTGAAGAACATCAAGTAGTTGCTGGTAAATCCTTGATCTTTCGTTTAAAGACAGAGATAAGATACAAGAATAACAACGTCTATTCTTCGGTTAAGACTTCTGGTACAGTTAAAATGCAAGTTTCTACCAAAGAGTTTGTCGAGGTTGCAGTTATTGAATATGAAGCTGGTGAAAGCCATGGTAATCCTGTTACTGATTTCTTGAAACGTCATGCTCAAGAAATCGAACAAGCTCATTTCTTCGATATTGGAGGTTACTCTATTATGCCAAGTCAATCAACATATCCTTCTGTTGTACATGCTCCTGCATCTAATGAGCCTTATGCCAACATCTCTGGCGATTTCAACCCTATTCATGTTAATCCATATTTTGCAGACCTTGCTCGTTTGCCCGGAACTATTACTCATGGTATGTGGAGTAGTGCGTCTACTCGTAAGTTTGTTGAAATTTTTGCTGCTGATAATGTTCCTCGTCGTGTCGTCGCTTATGATGTTAAATTTGTTGGTATGGTTTTACCTTCTGATAGACTTGAAACCAAACTTTATCATACTGGTATGAGGAATGGTCGTAAGATTATCAAGATTGAAACTATCAATCAAAACAATGAAAAGATTGTTGTAGGCACTGCTGAAGTTGAACAACCCATTACTGCTTATGTTTTTACTGGCCAAGGTTCTCAAGAAAAGGGAATGGGCATGGATCTCTATGATAGCTCTGCTGTTGCTAAATCTATTTGGGATCAAGCTGATAAACATTTCATGGAAAACTATGGTTTCTCAATTATTGAAATTGTTCGTAATAATCCTAAAGAGAAAATAATTCATTTTGGTGGCCCCAAGGGTGAAAGAATTCGTCAAAATTACATGAGTCTACTCTATGATGTAGTTGATTCTGATGGTACAATCAATACATTGCCATTATTCCCTACTATTGATGAATACACATCTTTCTATAAATTTGTTTCACCAAATGGTCTTCTCTCTGCCACTCAATTCACTCAACCTGCTTTAACTTTAATGGAAAAGGCTGCATTTGAAGATATGCGCTCAAAGGAATTGATTCAATCTAACTGTGCATTTGCTGGTCATTCTCTCGGTGAGTACTCTGCTTTAGCTGCTGTAGGGGATATTTTACCATTAAACTCTTTGGTCGATGTTGTATTCTATCGTGGTATGTCTATGCAATCAGCAGTTAAACGTGATAGCCTTGGCAGGTCTAATTATAGTATGGTTGCTGTCAACCCTGCTCGCGTCTCTAAAACATTTAGTGATGCTGCTCTTCGTTACGTGGTCGATTCTATTGCTCGTCGTAATGGAAAAGTATTGGAAATTGTTAATTTCAATGTTGAAAATTGGCAATATGTTGCTGCTGGTGCTCTTGAGAACCTCGATATTCTTGCAAACACATTAAATTATATTAATGTTGCAAATATTGATCTTCAAAAGCTTACTGAATCTAAATCTTTTGAGGGTGTTAAAGATACACTAAACAAAATTATTGATGGCGCATTTGAAGAAACTGAAGCTAAGAAAGCTAATGGTCGTATTCATCTTGAGCGTGGTAAAGCTACTATTCCTCTTTCTGGTATTGATGTACCATTTCATTCTTCCTTCTTGCTCGGTGGTGTCACTCCATTCCGTACTTTCTTGGCAAAAAAGTTTAATCCATCAGATATTGATGTCGCTCAATTAAAGAAAAAGTACATTCCAAATTTAGTTGCTGAACCATTTAGTACTGAAAGAAGCTTCATTGAAAATGTTTATCGTACCACATCTAGTCCTCGCTTAGCCAAGGTACTTAAAACATGGACTGATGATAAATATTCCAGCCCTGCTCAACAACAACGTCTTGGTTATATTCTTTTGATTGAACTTTTAGCTTATCAGTTTGCATCTCCTGTTCGTTGGATTGAAACTCAAGATCAGTTGTTCAAAAATTACAAGATTGAGCGTCTTATTGAGGTCGGCCCATCTCCTACTCTTACTGGTATGGCTCTTCGTACATTGGCTCTCAAATATCAATCTTATGATAATGCTTTGAGCAATCGTCGTCAAACATTATGCATTTCCAAGGATTCCAAAGAGATTTACTATGAACTTGAAAGCGCTCCAGAAGAATCAATTGAAGTTGCTGCTCCTATTGCTATTAAATCTGCTCCAGTTGTAGTTGCCCCAATCGCTACTCCAATTGCTTCATCTAAAACTTCTGCTGTTGATGTATCAGATGTTCCTGTTACTGCCGCTGAGGTTATTCTTGCAATAATTGCTCAAAAGCTAAAAAAGCCTATCAATGAAGTCTCTTCAACATCTTCTATCAAGGATTTAGTCAGTGGTAAATCAACTCTTCAAAACGAAATCCTCGGTGATTTGCAAAAGGAATTTAATAATGCTGTTCCTGAAAAGGCTGAAGAATTATCATTGAAAGATGTCAGTGCTGCGTTGGATGGTATTTTTCCTGGTACTCTTGGTAAACACACAAGCACTTTGATTGCCAAGTTAATTAGTGCAAAAATGCCAGGTGGATTTACCTTGAATTCTTCAAAAACTTATCTCAATACTACTTATGGGTTAGGTGCTGGCCGTGTTGAGGGAGCTCTTTTAGTTGCTATCACTATGGAACCTGTCACTCGTATTAGTGCTGAATCTGATGCCAAGGCTTGGTTAGATTCTGTTGCAAAGGCTTATACTAGAAAGGCTGGTATTAATCTATCTTCTAATAGCTCTACTGCTGCTGTTTCTGCAGTTGCTGAAAAAAATATGCCTGCTGTTCCTAATTCTTTAGCTTCTTCTGAAACTGTTACTACTGTCAGCGATATTCCTGTCAGCGCTACCGAAATTGTTCATGCCATTATTGCTCAAAAACTCAAGAAGACTGTCGGTGAAGTTCCATTATCCAAATCTGTCAAAGATTTAGTTAGTGGAAAATCAACTCTTCAAAATGAAATTCTTGGTGATTTACAGAAAGAATTCAACAACACCGTTCCTGAAAAGGCTGAAGAAAGCTCTCTTGAAGAAGTTGGATCTTTGCTAAATGGCACATTTACTGGAACTCTCGGTAAACATACTAATAGTTTGATTGCTAAATTGATCGCTTCCAAGATGCCTGGTGGGTTCACATTAAATGATGTGAAAACATATCTGAATAGTTCATATGGTTTGGGGTCTGGCCGTACAGATGGTGCTCTCCTTGTTGCAATTACTATGGAACCAACTACTCGTTTCAACACTGAAACCGAAGCTAAAACATGGTTAGATACAGTTGCTCGTGCATATGCCGTTAAGGCTAGTATTCCTCTTCGTAGTGAATTTTGTTCATCTTCTGGAAATGCTATTGCATCTACTGGTAATATTACCATGATAAATAATGCTGAATTTGATGCTTTTAAAGCCAAACAAGATGCACTCATTTACCAACAACTTAACTTGTATGCCAAATATGTTCAAAAGGATATCCGTGAAGGTGCTAAAAAGTATGAAGACGAAAAGATTGTTACCAAGAAATTGCAAGCAGAACTTGATTTATGGCTCGCTGAGCATGGTGATAGTTATGCTGATGGTATTAAACCTGCATTTTCTCCTCTTAAAGCTCGTCGTTATGATTCTTATTGGAATTGGGTTCGTCAAGATGCCTTGGAGATGTGGTATGAAATTATCTTTGGTAAATTAGCTATAATTGACCGTGAGGTTACTGCCAAATGCTTAAGTATTATGAATCGTGCTCATCCTAAATTGATTGATTACATGCGTTATAATGTTGAGAAATGTGCTGGAGATAAGGGAGAAACCTACAGGCTTGCAAAGGAGTTTGGTCAATCTTTGATTGAAAACTGTGTTAGTGTTCTTTCCGAAAAACCTTACTACAAGAATGTCGCTATTCCCAAGGGTCCTACAACAACTGTATCCGAGAAAGGTGACATTAAATACTCTGAAGTTCCTCGACCTGGATGTCGTAAACTGGCTGATTATGTTCAAGCTATGACCGCAGGGTCTGAAGTATCAGAATATTCTAGCCGCCTCAAGGTTCAACATGATCTTGGCCGTATTTATGAGATTATTCGCAATCAAAGCGATGCCTCTGATACTGAAAAATCCGCCATGGAAGAATATTACACTGATATTTTGCGTGCAATGTCAATGTCCAACACTGTTGTCAGAGAGCAAAGATCTCGTTCTAATGTTGCAGGCTCTACTAGTTCAAAGCAAACATCTCCCAACAAATCTAAGGAAACTATCCCCTTTTTGCATTTGAAGAGAAGAAGCATGCATGATCCTAGTACTGGTTGGGAATTCAATAGTAAACTTACTACTACTTATCTCAATGCATTGGCTGAAATGTCTGAAAAAGGTATTACATTTGCTGATAAATGCGTTCTTTTAACAGGTGCTGGTAGAGACTCAATTGGATCCGAAATCATGAAGGGTTTAATTGCTGGTGGTGCCAAGGTTATTGTAACTACATCTCGTTTTAGTCGTCAAGTAACCGAATATTTCCAAGATATTTACAAGACATATGGTGCCAAAGGATCAGAGCTTATTCTTGTTCCTTTCAACCAAGGTGCAAAACAAGACGTAGATGCTCTAATTGAATACATTTACAGCCCTGAAGGATTGAATTGGGATCTTGATTATGTTATCCCTTTCGCTGCTATCCCTGAAAATGGCCGTGAACTTGATAGCATTGATTCCAAAGCTGAGCTTGCCCACCGTATCATGTTGACTAATCTTCTTCGTATGTTGGGTAATGTCAAGCTCCAAAAGGAGAAGATTGGATCTGATACTCGTCCTGCTCAAGTGATTCTTCCTTTATCTCCTAATCATGGTATGTTTGGTGGTGATGGGCTTTATGGTGAATCTAAGATTTCTTTGGAAACATTATTTGATCGTTGGTATTCTGAGAGTTGGGCTAGTTATTTAGTCATTACTGGTGCTGTTATCGGTTGGACTCGTGGTACTGGCTTGATGAGTACAAGTAATATTGTTGCTGAAGGCGTTGAAGCTCTTGGTGTAAGAACTTTCTCTACTCTTGAAATGTCTTTCAATTTGCTTGGACTTTTACATCCTTCAATTACCAGAATTTGCCAAAAGGAACCAATCTATGCTGACCTCAATGGTGGTCTTCAATTCATTCCTAGATTACAAGAGGTTACTAATAAATTACGTAAGGAAATACGTGAAACTGCAGATATTCGTAAGGCTATTGATACTGAAAATGCACTTGATTACAAGACTATCTTTGGTGAAGAAGCTGAGCATAATTACAAGCCTCACACTGTTACTCCTCGTGCCAACATGAAGTTTGATTTCCCCTCCCTCAAGCCATACGAAGCCCTTAAACATCTTGGTTACCTCAAGGGCATGATTGATTTAGATAAAGTTATTGTTGTTGCTGGTATGGGTGAAGTCTCTCCGTGGGGTAACCATAGAACGCGTTGGGAAATGGAAGCTTATGGTAAATTTTCTCTTGAGGGTTGCATTGAACTCGCGTGGATAATGGGCTATATCAAGCATTACGATGGTAGATTGAAAAACGGAAAGGCTTATTCTGGTTGGGTTGATGCTAAATCTAGCGACCCTGTTGAAGATAAAGATGTAAAAGCTAGATATGAAAAAAGAATCTTAGATCATACTGGTATTCGTTTTATTGGTAAGCTTTGGGACAATGATATCGTAAGAAAATGTATTTACTCATATTGTTGATTTTTAGAACCTGAAATTATGGGCGGTTATGATCCAGAAAAGAAGATGCTTATGCAAGAAGTTGTCATTGATCATGACCTCGAACCTTTTGAATGTTCCAAGGATGAAGCTGAGCATTTCAAGCATCAACAAGGTGAAAAAGCAGATATTTATGAATCCGGTAATGGCAGTTGGTTTGTTGTAATTCATAAGGGAGCTGCTTTATACGTACCAAAGGCTCTTCGATTTGATCGTCTTGTTGCTGGTCAAATTCCATCTGGTTGGGATGCTACTCGATATGGTGTTCCACAAGATATCATTGATCAAGTTGATCCTGTAACCGTTTTTAACATTGTTTCTACCGTCGAAGCATTCATTTCTGCTGGTATCACTGATCCTTATGAATTTTTCAAATATATTCATGTCTCAGAAATGGGTAACACTACTGGCTCTGGTGTAGGTGGTCAAGCTGCTCAAAGAGGTCTTTATCGTGAGAGGTTCCTTGACCAACCTGTCCAAAAAGACATTTTGCAAGAATCAGAAATTAACACTATGCCTGCTTGGATCAACATGCTACTTCTTTCATCTTCTGGTCCTATCAAAACACCAGTGAATGCTTGTGCTACTGCTGCTGTTTCAATTGAAATGGCTTGCGAATCTCTTCTGTCTGGTAAAGCAAAGATTATGATTGCTGGTTCATCAGAAGAAACAACTGAAGAATCTAGTTATGAATTTGCCAATATGAAGGCTACATCTAGTGCTGTTGAAGAGATAGCAAAAGGTCGTACACCATCTGAAATGTCTCGTCCTACGACAACTACTAGAAACGGGTTTACTGAATCTCATGGATCCGCTAGTCATATTCTCATGACTGCATCAACCGCTATTGAAATTGGTTCTCCTATTTATGGTATCATTGCTCTTAGTAACACTGCTACTGATAAAGAAGGCCGTTCTGTTCCAGCTCCTGGTGCTGGTATTTTGACTACTGCTCGTGAAACTCAATCCAAGAGAGCATCTCCGTTGATGAATTTCAAGTATCGTGCAAAGCAAATCAAGTCTCGTCGTGCTCAAATCAAGGCTTGGGTAGAAAGTGAATACGATGATTTGCAAGAAGAATTAAAGGAACTCAAAATATCTGGTGGACTAGCTGAACAAGATGTTCAATCATGGCTTCAAGAGCGCACTACATTCATTGAACAACAAGCCAAGCGTCAAGAAAAAGAAGCGTTAAATACTTTCCAACATCAATTCTTTCAAAATGACCCCACAATTGCTCCTATTCGTGGTGCCCTTGCTGTCTATGGTCTAACTATTGATGATATTGGTGTCGCATCTTTCCATGGTACATCTACTAAAGCTAATGATAAAAACGAATCACGAGTTGTTAATACTCAAATGAAACATCTTGGAAGAACCAAGGGCAATGCTCTTTTGGCTATTACTCAAAAATATTTAACTGGACATCCCAAGGGACCGGCTGCATCTTGGATGGCTAATGGTATGATGCAATGTTTGCTTAGTGGCATTATCCCTGGTAATCGTAATGCCGATAACATTGATACTTTAATGAGTGAGTTTGATTACATTATCTATCCTTGTCGCAGTATTCAAACTGATGGCTTAAAGGCTGGTATTCTCAAATCATTTGGTTTTGGACAAGCTGGTGGTGAAGTTTTAATCATTCATCCTGACTATGTTCTCGGTGCTCTGGAGGAGAACCAATACATTGAATATATGGCAAAAAATGCTCGACGTTATGCTAAGGCTTATCGTTATCTTCATGATTCTATCACTGGTGTATCCAATTTTGTTCAAGTTAAAAATGAAGCTCCTTACTCTGAAGATCTTGAATACACTGTATACTTAAACCCCAATGCTCGTACTGAATTTTCAAAGGAAAAGAATTCATGGCATTTTACTGACAAGTCTGCCAACCTTGCTCCCCCAACAGCTGGCGATGCTCAAGTTACCAAAAGTATTCTAGAATCTCTTACTGAACAACGAGCAGGTAAAAGAGGTGTCGGTGTAGATGTTGAATTAACAAATGCTGTTAATATTAAAAACTCCACTTTTATTGAACGCAATTTTACTGCTGCCGAGATCGAGTATTGTCAAGCTCGCCCTGATCCCCAAGCTAGCTTTACAGGTCGATGGTCCGCTAAGGAAGCTGTTTTTAAGGCTATTTCTTCCTATGGTAATATTCCCTCGGATGGTGCTGGTGCTCCTTTAAAGGAAATTGAGATCAAGAGCAATCAAGTTGGTGCCCCTGAAGTTGTTTTGACTGGTAAAGCCAAGAAAGCGGCCCATTCTGCTGGAATTAAGCATATCAATGTTTCTATTAGCCATAGTGGTGCTTACAGCGTTGCCGTTGCATTAGCTCAATAACTGAAATCTTGAAACATTACTGAAATCAAAGCTCACAAATACATATATATATATATAAAAGTAAACAAAATTTTAGACTTACTCTCCATTATTAATTCAGAGAAATATAATAAAAAATAATACAAATCTATTAATCGTAAACATTGCAAAATTTGAGTGATACTAAATGAATGCTTCTAATGAAGATAGACTCTCATTCCAGATTCCTCATGACTGAGGTTTACTGAGGGAGATCTTGGCATAAGATTTCCACTCTTCTCCCATTTTCTTATACTGCTTTCTTTTTCCTTTTTCACTTATTTTTACTTTGTCTTAAGAGGTTTATAGGTAACTATACTCTTTAACTGAGAAATTGTTTAAAGTTTCATTACACTGGATCAAAATATCATATTTGGTAGTCTTTCTGAGAGAGTAAACCTTTTTTATGTCCAATGTCATTAGGCAAGAAATTAGGTGTATTTTATAAAAATTCGATACTTTGGGTGCGCTTTTTATGGAGCATTTTATGGAGCATTTTATGGAGCATTTTATGGAGCATTTTATGGAGCATTTTATGGAGCATTTTATGTAGTATTTTATGGAGTATTTTGCTATTAATGTTATATTTGAATAAACACAACTATTGCACTAAAACTATATAAGCCAATTTCGGTCTAAAAAATTTAATGCAAAATGAAAGAGATAGTTGATTACCATCTACTTTTATAAAGCATGGAACACCTCAAAAAATGCTATTCTTGAAGATAAGCTGTTATTATGTGATGACACCCTTTTAAGTACATACATCTACTTTGTTTTAAGGCACTCTAACTTATATATCATGTATATGCATCGATTATTGCGTTTATATGGTATAAAACGTCAAGCTTCAAATCTCATTCAGATACACTTTATAAAAAAGTTTTACGAGAATATTTTTAGCAAACAGCTGAATAAATAAATGATATCAGTTCTTTTGCTCTAGATTATAAATTGAGGAAGTCTTATCGTTGACGATATGTTTATTAAAACAAGTATGCATTTATACGTAAATAACATATATTAAGAATATCGTCTTTCACTCATATAAATCAAATACGACTATAATCAGTTATTTGATTAGTCATAATTGAATACTAATATGTGTATCTCTTGTACTTTAACCACAAATAAGAATTGAATGTATAAAAAAATATTGATTGCAGTCGAGTTTATACAAATAAAATTTTATTAGAATTATATTTTAGAAGAACCTAGTATACCACTATTAAGCATTTAAGAACATAAGCACTGAAATAGCGGTAATAGCTATTACAGAAACTTTAATAAAACTGTAGCAATACCTTAATTTTTTAGAACCAAATCAATTAAAAATATATAGCGTAAAGTCAAATGCAATTTCCAAAGTGATGACCAAACAATCCACGATAATAACATTTCAAAAGATACGCAAGACTCTCAATAAAAAATCAGCAGGACACTTAATATGTTTCCTTGATTAGGACAATACAATGACCTCTGAAAAATTGTTTCGTCATAGACATACAGTAGATGAGTCTTTGCAATAAAAATACAGCCCTGCCAAGCAACAATTTTCTTCAAATTAAACGCAACGCTTGTAGTAACAACAAAATTGAAATAAATATAGACATTATTCATATATGCGAAAGTATTAACTATCATTTAAAAGCTTATTAAAAACTCGAGATATTTGACATGTTAATTAAGAATTGAGGGAAAAAATCCAAAAAAAAAAACTTGAATGTCTAATAACTCACGAAAATGCATAGAAAGTTGGCTTTGGACATCAAATATTTTGCGTTTAGTTTTTAATTTTAAATCGATCCGTGTAAAATTTGAAAACATTTTTCTCACAAAATCCATAGTAAAATTCAATATCGTATTATAACGGTTTTGAATCAAAAAACACCCTTCTTTTAAACATAACCCTACAATATTTTGTTTTTACATTTTGCACAACAAAATTATCTACAGATTGAGCATTTTTTGAGGCTGTAACTATTTTTTTTGTAGCTGTAGCTCTATTTGTTGTGGATCTATAATGCGTTTTACATCTATTTTTTGATATACTCTGGATATCTAATAATGATTCCAGCAAATATTTGTAAAGAATCGTAGGTAAAATTTATGTTTTAAATGATACTTTTAATTAGGTTTTTTGATTTTTTAATCCTATAAATTGTTAAAATATTTACCAATAAGTATTACGTGAATCTGTGGCTATGTACATGTTGATGATCTGTTCACTTTTTCAACTCTGGTGCGTTGTTCAAAAAGAGCACTCTTTATTTACAAAATATGATCACTCAATATATAATAGGCTCAGAAAGCAGTTGAAGGCAAACATAGATTATGATCGGCAAGAAAAATATGTAGATGCAATTTTTTATCACTTGAATCTAAATTGTTCGTTTTTATCTGTAATATTTATTCTAAAAAAATAGATTTAGTAGCTTAAATTACTAATATCTGAGTTGCATATATGATTCTACATTCAACTTTTATACAAATTGCTTATAATATTGAAAAATAAATGCACTTTGTACTTTTCTTATTTTCAAAACTATTGAAAAAAAAAATATGCTAAATTTTCAATATCAAAATTGTGTGAATTGTAAACCTGACAGACGACAAATAATTTTGACATCTGGAATTGACAATCAGACACATAACCTTTAATTTGCCTAACAATCAAGTACAAAAATCCAAATCGCACAACAGTATAAACATTAAAAGTCGAGCTTATAAACGCAAAACAATTTATAAAAATGATCTGTTTATTTATCCAACAACCCTTTAAAAAACACATTCAAAAGGTGTTATGTATGAAAGGAGAATTTTCTGTATGTACAATTTAAAAATATCAATGATCAACGACTAATTTTTCTTTTTCATCATGATATTTTGTGGAGTAACACCTGCTCTAAACAAACCAATTGGCGTTGGTGTTGCGCCTGGTCGTCTTATTGATCTTGGACTATTAACCCCTAATGGTGAACCACCATATGAATTTCTTAAAGCTTCTCCAAATCCACTTTGAGCCCTCGGGGTAGTATGGCTTTTTCGTAATAAATGTTGAGCAGCAGGAGACATCAATCCAGCACTATTTATGTGATAAAATTAAATACAAGATTACTGATACAGCAAAAAAAAAAAAAAAAAAAAAAAAAAAAAAAAAAAAAAAAAACCTTACCCTATTCTCGGTGTACCTTGTGTGCTTCTTTGACGTTCACTCGTTTTTTTTCTATATGCTTTTGATGCCTTTTCCGATAATTTCATGCCCAGTTCTTCTCGTTTAGAAACTTGTGGTAACGAGAACTGCGGTCCAGGTGTTTGCGATCCACCAGATATCAATAAAGGAGTGCCTTCAATGGAACCCCAAGTCATTTGTGGCGTTCCCACTCGATCTGGACTTAACGTAGGAGTAGCATCCACTAAATTATAGCCTCTAATGTTCGGTGAAGATGACGAATTATCACTGTTTAATCCATTCATTTGACTCCAAGGAGTGAGTGATCCAGTCCCTGCTGCAATATCGGATGGAGCTTGTGTTGTTCCATTATGCTTGGAAATGGGATTATTATTTGTAACATCCATGGTGGTTATATGGGTATTATGATGCTCAATTGATTTAGGCAGACCTCGGGCACTGTTTTCATTAATCCAAGATTCACTTTTACCTTGAGGAAAATACATGAGTGCATTTCTTGCCTTGTATTTCCAGCCTGAAGGTGCTTTGTCGTTTGCTTCTATCAGTTTTATAGGGCTTTCTTCGTTGGGATGATCAGCGATTCGTAACTGTTTGGATTCCCGATCAAAGAACCATTTGTTTTGTTCTTTTACTTTGATATTTGCTTTCTCTAAAAGGTCTGTAAACGACGCATTATCCTCGCTATATTAACAATAAGTAAATTTGATTTGCTAAGGCTACCATCTTTTTTCGTACCTGGTATATAATGTTTGAAATTGATCGAGGGATAGATTAAGATTTACTCGCTTCTCGATGTTAGGTTCGTCCTCAATGTAATAATTTATGGGCAAAACTGAGTCTCTGGATTCAACTAAATGGCAATAAAATAAGTTAACGTTGTTGTTTTGGTTTTCGTTCTACTTCTTTTTTTCTTTTCTTTTACCTTTTTTCGGTAAAGACGCATTATGTAATGCCTTTCCAGCTTCATGTAATTCATTTAATGAACCATGATTTTGAGCTTGAAGATAGTTTTGTTGAGCTCTCATCTTTGCTAATTTTGGAAAGAAATCTCTCTCAATAATCAAGCTAATAGCTTCAGTATAAGTATCTTCATCTAGAATCACAGGTGTAGTCATTTATGCGGTTAATTGAAAGAAAAGTTTTATTGCGTTACCTGTTTGTGTTGAACTGATAGATATACTAACATTAAGATAGACGTCACTACAATTTGCAGATGGTTATGTGTTCTGGATACAGTGTAACGTTTTGATTCATTGGTTGAATATGCTGTGTGAGCTGTTTAATTTATTTGTGTAGGCAATATTTTTAAGTTTTTTTGTGTGTATCCCAAATGTGCTAATCGATTCTATTTTTTCTTTTCCTTTCTCTCTCTTTTTTTTCCCTCACTTTTTAATTAGCAACAAAAAAAAAAAAAAAGAAAGAAAGAAAGACAGAAAGACTCAAAAATTTATATTTATACATGTCACTTACATCAACATTGAATAGTAGCAAAATGAATAGTTTAGCTCAATCTCAACAAGATTTCTTTCCAAAAGTTCAGCCTCGTTCTTCAGCTGAAAGAGATAATAGCCTCTTATTACATTCAGCATTGAAAGCAGCTTCAACCGACATGGCACACAAATTATTAGATTATGCTTCTTTGGATAAAACTGATTGCGAAGCAAGTTGTATTTTAATTGCTTTAGCTAATCATGAGCCATTTGTGTCTCGACCAAATAAGGTTTGTAATATATAACATTTAGGGAAATGGGGAGATCTAATATGTGAGATCATGATAAAATACTGATAAATGGGCCAACCTGCTTATATTATATGTATCTACATATATATAAATGAAATCTATGTGTGTGTGAACGGGACGGGGGTGGGCATCAAAAGGGGGGAGCACATATGAAATACAAAGAAAAAAGGGGATCAAAAAAGCCTTGAAAGTCAGATGATTGATAAACTCTTCAATATATACATTGATTAGACAAACGAACCAAAACTAGAAACAAAAAAGCCTGGACAGCAAGATCAAGAAAAGGTAGGAAATCACGATATTATGCATTTGTGTATACCGACCAATGTATACTAGATAAATCAAGAAAAATCAGTTGTAGAGCAGCCAACTCAAAGTATGTTAAGATGTTGTCAAAATAGATTGAGGGATTCTCACATCATTATTTTCTATCATGAACTAAATAGGAGTGACACAAGCAAACGACAAAAAATCTCAACCGAAAAATGATCCAATTATGCTTCTCATGGCAGCAGCGGAAGTAGTAAACCGTCAATCTAACACTGGTAAAATATTATTAAAAAGGTGTAAAATTAACCCTAACCCTTACTTCTATTTATACTTTCTAGAGGAGAAAAGAAAAAGACATAGCTATCCTAGTAAATATTATCATCGTAAATCTGATGAGTTAATTCATCAAAATAAACGTATGCGCACTAGTCCTCCAACTACTCCTGCTCCAAGTTACAAACCTGACACGTGGCGTAAAAATTCTTCCAGATCCCATAACAAAACCGATCATTGTGGTAGTACAAAAGTTACGGTATGTTTGTGTGTATTATATTTGAAATTGACACATAAACTTAAACTATTTTTATAGGCAAATAACAGCTTTTCGAGACAATATCATTCAATGGTAAGCATTTGGCGTTAAGCCTATATTCTAGAGAAAAAAAAATAATAACATTACAAATTAGAAACAAAATCCAAAAATCAAGCAAAATGCTTTGCACACTTATATTACTTATATGATTTATAATGATTTGGCTCATGGTGGTGGTACTAACCACAACGGAAAAACAAATGCTATTACTACGCCTACTCTAACAAATGGTGTAATCGAGAAAACTTATGTAGGTATTCTGATTTATGTTGTTTATATTTAAAATCTGACATTTTACATATTTATAGCAATCAAATGTTTTTGAGCCAGTGAATAATACTAGCAGCAATAACCATAATAACCTACCTTCTTCCTCTTCTTCAGTATCATCAACTTATTACAAGCAATCGAAACCAAGAAATGAGCATCTTCTCCACCGTTCTTATGCAGGCGATGTGGTACACAGTAGCCCAGGTAGTAGCAGCAGTTTGCGATCAGTATCCACGTCCACAGATGTCAATAATCATACCCAGCTGACGACATCAGGTACTAATGACAACAAAAATACTGTAAGCAATTTGTCATCTCCATGGTATCCTCCTCCAAATCATTCACCTTTAAATGCTCGTTCTGCCATTGTTCCTCCTCCTCCACCACCACAGCTTCGTGATGAGAGATCTATCTTGTCTCGCCCATTAACCGCTTTTCTTTGGGATAATAGCAGTAAAGACGACAAATCTCCTATTTCAACACCTAAAAAAGACATGATGATTTTGCCTCCTCTCCCTTCAAAATCATCTTCCTCACCAAACAACTTTGATCGATTACCACCTGTATAAATTGAAATGTTTTGCCCCTCAAAAAAAAAAGATATTCCATTGATTTATTATACAACTAACCCCCCCCCCCTCTCTGTTGCTTACATTATATAGCAGAAAATTATTTCATACCAAATAATGTATATATACAAAACTCAGAATTCCCCTTGAAATAAAAATAATGATTTTTTGATTTTTTGTTTGCTTAAATTTGTATTACTTTCTTTTTAACAGATTTTTTTTTTGCAACTCTCCATAGTATATAATTATTTTAAAAGAGTAGAAAAAGATTCTTGGCATGTCATTTACAAATGTCTATTTTTTGTTTTGCGAAAAAAGCACCTCTATCCTTTCAGTATTGCATTAAAGAAGGCTTATTGTTGGATAATATGTTTGTTTTTGGATTATATTGTTACCCAAAATTCCAGTTCAAATAATATGTGTACAATGAAAAGTAAAGAAGCATGTTCAGAGACATTCATTTATAATATAATTAAATTGAAAGTATACGTAATTTATAGCATCTGTACTCTCTGTTTCCTTTTAAATGCACATTGAGGGCCATTAAACTAATTGATCAGCCATCTCAATTTGCTTGAAATATTCCCTGGAAACGAACATTCCATAAAGGCCATGAAAATGATTATCTAATATCGCCAAGAAGTTGGCCATCAACATAGTAATCGCTGGATATGAATAGGGAAAAAACATGCGCAATATTTACGTACGTATGAAGTAAAAATTGGGCCTTTTACTGCCGTCAAGAATTATTTTTAGCTCAAGTCGTAAATCTGAAACCTTGTTGAGCGGATTCACGATATTACAGGCTTGGCAATCACATTTTATTGCGATAAAAGGGTCAATGTACGGCCCGTAGTACCTTGAAAGCATGCTAGCAATATCCCTGAGAAGGCGATCTCCTAGTGCCTTTTCGGTACGAAACATTTGAATTTATTTCCAAATATTTATCTTTAGCACATCATCAATCCAAATTTTTCGACCTATAAACATGATTTGTTTACAATAAATGTCAAAATGTCGATCCCTATAAATGCTGGGAGTTTTCCCGGTAAATTTTCTTTCTTGTTTTGATAATTCTCTTTATATTTTTCTAATCAAACATGGTTGCTCGTTCTCTTTTCGTTGCTGCTATTATCGCTGCTTTGGCTACTATAACTATGGCTGCCCCTACAAACGTAACTGCAACTGCTCAAGTTTCTGCTTCAAAAACTGCTCAATCTTCTGCCTCTGGTAAAGTTTCTGTTTCAAATATTGCTACCAAGACTTCTGAATATTCTACTCAGGGTCTCCCTGCTAGCATCTTTCCTACCAATTCTTTTGCTTTCTCTGATACCAAACCTCTCAACGATGGTCTCGAGACTCTTAGTCTTCAAGCTGCTTCTACCGCCTCCAGCTAGATTTGTGTTTATGAAAAATCCCTGCAAAAACATTTTCTCCTTTTTTCCCAGCATATTATATATTCAATATTATTAAAATTTTTATTATAAAATTTTTATATATATTCCAATGTTGTGAATAGATTTTATCTAAATTTTCTACATATAATTTAGAATTATTATATATATATAATTACGGATTAAAGAGAAAACTTAAAATCAATTTAAGTATGCACACATATATCTATAAAATAACATCTGTTGATCCTTGTGCTGTTTATCAAATTTCAAGGTTCGAGTGGGTATAACTAACAAACAAATGTTTTTGATACGGCAACATTTATATTTGGTCCTTTGTTGATTTTCTGTGGAAACATAATGCCATACAAACCAAAAATCACCGATAAAACGCATTTGTAGGTATCAATGTTGTAATTTCAAAAATAGAAAATGCGTAAATTCTATGCTCCAAAAATTTTCGTGAAGATTAATTGAATTTACAGGAGCTATACGAAAACAATATACCAAAAAGATAGCAATTTTGATTTCATTCGTCTACAGAGACTTGTTGCCCCAATTTTTCTAGTATATTTTTGTACAAAAAAAGAATAAAAATGTATACTTAATATCTCATAAAATACGCTTTCAGTTTAACTTACGCTTTAAGCTATTTTTGAGTTATATGCCATGTTTAGGTATACGAATATCGTATATATACAAACGATAAAACGGTAATTGATAAAAACAAATATCGAAGAGAAACTAAAGATGCCGCAAATGTATGAAAGATAGACATTTTGCAAGATTATGTTCAATTACTTTACTTTTTATGATAACCCATTTATATAATTGAATTAAACTCTATTGAAAACTTGAGTGAATGCTTAAATGTCTATTCTTACTGTAATCTGACGGCATATGTCAAACTCATCAAAATATTCTGGAAAAAAAGAAAGGGCTATTGACTAATTTCCTTAATCCGGCTAATTTGTCTATTTTAAGCATTTCTAAATTTATTTTTGAATCGCTTTTTAAAAAAGTAAAACGACGGTTTTCTGCTTTTTGTATTAAACCATACGATTGATGTGGGATACAATCCTGAACGGAAAATAGGATTAACTTTAATAGCTGACAGTAATTGACGAAGAAAACCATATAAATAGGCATTCTGTTTTTTTTTAGAATGATTTGTATCTCTCTTCTTTACATATACATACACATTACAAAATGGCTTCTTTTACTCGTTCTGTCTCCTTGTTTTCTGTTCTCGCTGCGTTAGCTTGTCTCGCTATGGCTGCACCTGCTACTGATAACGCTGTTGCTACAGCTACTACAGATGTTTCTTATTCAGAAGTCACTGCCACCTCTTCTTACAATGAAGAAGGCCTTCCTTCCAGCATCTTCCCTGTTCTCACTGGATACGCTGATGAGTACGAAAGTACTACTGAATTAGATGATGGTATTCTCTATATGAGTGAACAGGATGAAGGCACCAAGTTTTAATTGGAATGCTTTTACTTGATTTACTATCCTAAATTTCATATTTTTATCACATCTATTATACTGTATTCATGTTACGTATTCTTAATCATACTATTAATAAATAAAACTGTCATTTAGTATAGTTTAACAACTTCAATGTACAACCAGTACAATTGTCATTTTTCTTTTAGGCCGATGCACAGACAAAACCGTCATTTTGATACCATATTGTTTGTTTATTTATAGCCTTATTTTTAGAAGACATATCTCATTTTGTATCAACACAGGCACGAATTGGATGGAGTTTAATTCAATGAAAAATTTAAGTTAAACTTCTAGATTTTTATGGAATAAAACATTCTTTGCAGAAACATTGATGAGCTCACTTGACTAAAAGTTATAAATGAAGATGGCAGGATATTGACAGATAGAATATAACCGAAACAGACCGAGTTTAATATCCTTCGTGAGCAGGTAATTGATTAAAGTGTCATTTGCAAGGACTAGGTATGAGGACTAGGGGCCGCTTACATTGCGGAAATGATTTAAGAATTATATATGCTTACTTTTTTTACGTCCTATGGAATAAGCCAGAATCATAAACGCAAAAGTGATGCTTTCAAAATCATAAATAATTAAAACCAACAAATAAAACTGATGAGCTGCCCTCAAACTATTCTCTTCCCATCATTCCTCAAAGCCCTATTGATACAATTCCTTTAATCGATGATCATAAACTTTTGAGCAAACAAAGTGAAGAAATTGCTATGTAAATTAGTTCCCCCATAAAATTTCACTCCTTTTTTTTTTTTTTTTTTTTTTTTACAACATTTTGTACATGAATTGCACTTTTTTTAATGAATTTTAATTTGAAACCAAATGCATTTTTGCATAATCTAACTCTTGACCATTTGAACTGAAAGGAAAAAGGAAAAACAGTGATGACGATGAATATCTTTCAAAAAATATCAGCTAACTTTAGCTTTATCACAGTTGATTATCTGTTATTCAGCCCACATCTTGATTTATACAATACAAAACATCCTGTTAATTGGTTTTTGCAGTTACAAGTTTATAAATATGTCACCAAATATATTCATTGAGAAATAAAATGTGTTGAAATTTGTTAAGAGAGTGTTCAAAGTGAATTTTGGGAAAAGATGAGTTGTTGTAAAAAGGTTAGAGTCTTCCCAAGCATAGCATGTTGCTTTTTTTTTTATAAGTAATCTCTTACTACAAAATGCTTTTTAGAACATAACTTGGACATTTTTAAATAGGTTCATGAGATCGTATTATACTATTTGCTTCTATCTTTATTTTATATCTTACAAAAGACTCAAAAACAGGTAAAATTTATTGCTTTTCCATTAAAAACTGGGTCCATCTTTTCTTCCCTGCTTACTTTTTTTTTTTCACTGAATGTCACCAGAAAAAAATTAAATGCCAATGTACCTGAGATGCGCAACTGTAATTCAAAAACAAGTATCCGGAAATATCCTATTTTTTGCAGCTGTTATAACTTTTTCAGTGCTAATGTTTCAGATTTTTACACGTATTTCGTTGCTAAAAATTAAAATTTTGAGCCTTTATATCTCTGCAGAAAACTAATTAATACCAACAATTTTTAACAACAAAGCTTACTTGTTTTGTAGCGCTTTACACTAGGCAAAAACTCATAATTCAAGCATTAAATTACAAGATATTTGATTTATCAGAATATAAATTATTGAATAAAAAATAGAAAATTAATTAAGTAAAGAGATGTCGTCTATTTAAATGAAATTGAAAGAGTTTATATACTATTTTGTTTGAGAAAATGATGGGCTAATAAATATTGTTATGGATGCTATTGTTTAAGAGTAATGTGTTGTGATATAGTATCGTGTTGAAATACTGTATCATGCTGGAAGATCATGCTGCTGGAATATCATGCTGCTGGAAGCATGATTCAGTTGCTTATTTGTTGATCAAGTTTTCGGTCCTTGAACTATTGTTTACCTTTCGGGTTTGACACATCTGGTTGAGAATGATACATCAGTATGTGTAAAGAAACGTACATATTGTAATTTAAAAGTAAATCAAAGTAAAAGTTTACATGATGCTGCAAATTAAAGTGATATTAGCATAATATTACTATAAATAAAGTAGCATAAAATCTTATATTCTTTTCATAAACATGAATAAATGGCACGAAGCTTGTGAAATAAAGAATAACAGGGGAATAGTGTGAAATCTATATCACATCTTTTTCTCATTTTTTTTTATCTATATATTTTATGTCTATTTCACTATTTGAACTTGGAATTGACAGCACCACAATCGCTCCATATGCCTTCTTCTTCTATAATTCATAATTAAATATATGTTTCACAATGTACAAAAATAAGCATAAACCACCCCTACAGATTTTTTAAAGTAAAAAGCGTAACAAAATACATTTTTCTCAAAGTAATTTTGATAAATATTATATCTTACTACAACAAATCTCACATTTCGTTAGCATACATTTTATTTCTAAATAGTTTTGACGTATGTGTTATGTCAAGATACATAATAGGTCTCACATCCAAGGTCTCAGTCTATAATTGGAGTTATAGTAGATCAATGCATCTGTATTGATTTACATTATATATTTTTAGATAGTAAAACCCTCGTAATAGTTATAACAATTAATGTGTATAAATACATCTAAAGAATGTATCGTTAATAAAAGTGCAATATTTTTCTAAGATTATTCTTACAGATTCTTTTGACATTTCAGTATGTACAGTGAAATTGTACAATGGGTACCTGCATTATCACCAAAATTTTACGAATGATTATCGAAACAAGCGGGAAAAGGGAGATTAAATTGGTGCGATTCAAAACTGTTATGATTTTAAATTGATATTATGGAAAAGTAATACAAAAAAACGAAAAATTGACAAGCAATAAAAGTCAAAGGTTGGGTTAAAAGGCATTGAAAATTATACTTTACTTTAATGAATCACTTATTATATGTAGTTTATGGCTGAGGCGCCAAATTTATATTAGATTTTTCTGGGAGCATATTTGCATATTATGAAAAATGGTACTAAATTTTATAAACAAGCACATTAAAAAAAAATAACTAAAAAGAATAACATCGTACGAGTGTTTTTTATCATGTCTTATAATGATTTATTCTGCTTTTTATGAGCTGCTAAAATCCTTTAAATTTTTGTTTTTGTTTTTAGTTTTTACAATACAGATTCCGAGTCATTATATCTCCTTATTGTGTACAATTGGCATTATTTACCAACTACATCATGTAACATCATTAAACTTTTTTTTATGCTCTACAATGCCTGAGCTGTTGGTTATGTAAATTTGTGCAAAAAACAAAATAGAAGCACAGTTCCATGAGCCATGTTTTAGACATCACATAATTCTTTGGAATTAACTTCACGTCTGTAGAAAAAATATTTGATTTTTTTTAAGAAGTGAAAAAGTTGCAGTTCCTCTAAGCTTAAGCTTTATCACAACTTATAATGTTATAAAATATAAAAAATATATATATTTTAACAATTACTCGACTTAAATATAAACCTCTGCATTAGATAGATTATTTGACATGTAAGCAAGAATAAAAAAAAGCATATATTTTTGTCATAAATTTCTATATAATACTTATACTGTGGTGAGAATAATTGTTCAAGTGTTTTTAAGTTTCGTACATTTTGCTTTCCCAAGTATGCAATAGTTGTACCACAGTTAGGTGGGTTATATCATTGAATAAAGCTAAAGTTTGGCTTTTTGATGGTACATTGTATGGTTTGATTGGTTGGGTTCAAGGTCCGCAGTCACTGAAGGAAGACAAAAATAAGCAATAAGAGAAAAATTAAAAAAAGAGGTTTTTATTTTTAGAATGGTGCGCAGCCACCTTTAGACCTGATAACTGCTTTAATTCTTTTTGGCATACTATCTATATATGCTAGGCAATCATCTTTGGTAAATTTGTTCCATTCATCTGAAATTCTAGTGGCCAATTCTTCTTTTGTTGTGGGCCGAGTAGGATAACTGTCAAGACGGCGCTTAAGCTCAGTCCACACGTGCTCAATTGGGTTTAAATCCGAACTTTGGGCTGGCCAATCAAGTACCCTTTCAGCTGAGAACCCATTTTCGTTGAACCAATGCTTTGTGACTACTGATCTGTGAGGAGAAGCCTTATCTTGCTGGAACCTTACGTCTGCAGGTTTCTTACCATAGTACTCCAGAGCGTCTAGCAGTGATGTATCAAGAATCTTCACATATTCCAGCGAATCAATTGTACCTTCGAGTATGGTAGTACCGTAACCAGGGCTCTCAGATGTTATACAGCCCCAAAACATGACACCTCCACCATTATTTTGAACTTTAGGAGTGATTTGGTGAGGCTGCATGGTACCTGGCTTGTCTGACCAATAATAAGATACACCGTCTGAGCCCCACATGTTTACTCTGGTTTCGTCAGAGAAGATCCACTTACGCCAGTCACTTATAGAAAGAAGTCTATGAGTCTTAGCCCATGCTAAACGGAGTTTCTGGTTATCCTTGCTAATCATATTGGTCTTAACTTTTCTTCCAGCCTTGAACCCTTTTCTTCTAAGCATTTTCTTAACGCCATCATTTGTCATGGAGACATTTTGAGAGCCTAAAAATTTGGCAGCACCCTTAGGACCATCTATTCTACCATTTCAAATACTATTGGCTATGTATTGCTGAGTATTTTTGGTTACTTTTGGTGTTCTTCCGGGATGAGTTGGTTTGACAACTTTAAATAATTTTTGCTTGTAGTTACTGATGGTGCCTTTTGATACATTAGGCAACTGTTTCATAATCTGAGAGTAGGGAGTGTTCTGCTGGAGCAAAAGCTTGAGTGAATTTTGAGTATCGATGGGAAGAGCCTTGGTCATAACGTATTAAAGATGAAATTGGAGTAGAAGAGATATTTTAGGGGAACAAGAGAGATTTTGCATGTGTTTATATACTTTTGACATTATTTTCCGATAGCAAGAATGAATAGCAAATAATACGGAAAGTTTCGTTGAATTCCGAAGAATGTATAGGAAGATATTGTCGGTGGAATTTAGCTTATCATATTTCGACAAATTACAGAATTTCGGACTCTCAACTTTGAAGTCCGTCTCCTCCTTCCACAATAGTGTTATAGTTTACTTTGGCATACCATTAAATAGCGGAAAGTTTGAGCTTTTTAACAATATATTGGAAGTGTGAAAATAAATTAGCATTCAGATTTAATATACCTATATGACCATTTTCTGAAAACACTTGAACAATTATTCTCACCACAGTAATGCATCTGCAGCCATTAAATCCTGAAACATAAATGAGCATAACTGGTAGCTCTGAAAAGCTATTTTTTAAAAACTGCAGAACCTGAACAATGATTCTGATGCTGCAGCATCCAAACCTTCATAAACTGCATAAACGTTCAGAGAGGTTCAGAATCAAATGTGCAGAAACTATGCAGATTGGTTCATAAAAATTAAAATCTACTGCTAAAAAAAGTGAATTTCTGCACATCGTCACAGTCAAAAAAAATGCAGAAATTCTGCACCAAGCTACATAATAAATGCACTTTTTACCGCGGTGGTGGTAGCATCAAGGAAATGTATCCCACAGTGAGCATGTCTACTTTAAGCAAGTACAGAAGTAAGTTTTTGGCGGGAGCTCAAGCACCTACTGGTGGAAGGCCAAGTAAAGTTAATACTGTTACTCAAAAGTATATTGCTAGAATGGTTCGAAATGGTAGTTTGGATGATTCTCCTGGTGTACAAAAATATTTGCGCTCCATCGATATCTCCATGTCGCTCAGTGGTGCAGAGAAGCTGCTCAAAGGAATGGGGTTTATAGCCAGAAGAAAAAGAAAGACCAATTTTGTCAGTGCAGCCAACAAAAAACTCAGGTTAGCATGGGTCCGCAAGCATAAACATCTAACAGTATCCGATTGGCATCAGTGGGTTTTCTCTGACGAAACCAGAGCGAATTTGTGGGGCTTAGATAGTCAATCCTTCTATTGGTCAGATGTGCCTGGTACCAACCGACCTCATCAAGTTCAGCCCCAAGTGCAAGGTAATGGTGATGGGGTTATGTTTTGGAGCTGCATATCAGGCGACGGACCTGGCTATGGTACTTCAATTATTGATGGGACGATTGATTCAAATGAGTATGTGGAAATTTTGAAAACGTCATTGATGCAAACTCTGGAGTACTATGGCAAGCAAGTAAAAGATATTCGTTTTCAGCAAGATAAGGCTACTCCGCACAAATCGAATATCACTAAAGCTTGGTTTAGTCAAAACGGATTCTCTGTATACGAGATTCTTGATTGGCCGCCCCAAAGCCCTGACTTAAACCCTATAGAACACGTCTGGGGTGAGCTTAAACGTCATCTTGATGCTTATCCGAATAGGCCTACTACAAAGGAAGAATTAGCTGATAGAATCAGTAATGAATGGTATAAGTTTACAAAGGAGGACTGTCTAAAATATATAGATAGTATGCCGAAGAGAATAGGAGCAGTTATAAAGAGTAGAGGAGGAGTTACAAAGTATTAATAAAAATCTTAGTTTTTTTATCTATCTCAATTTTCATGTTTTCTGACATTATATTTTTTAAACACCTCTAATCGTTTCAAACAATTTATAACTGAAAAACAATACGCTTTCTCTTTCGTTTGGTATAAGAACCACCCTGATTGAGCTCAATCTCAGATAATGGTGACTAAAAAAGTCTTTTTTTGAAAACACCCGAAGCATTTTTCCGTTGACAGTATTTAATGGGATTCAGTACATTTTTTGAAAGCTCTTTACTTACTGTACTAACTGATATAAGCTACTAATCTATATTCCTAGCACAAGCAGCATAGCAGGTGAAAACGCACAATTTTGCAAAACACAAGTATAGTTGTTCCCCTCACAGTGTATGGTATACTGTACTGTATATCTTCCTTTTACAACCAACAGTACATATACTGTCGCAAGTTTTTATAAGGATTCTAAATGTTTCTTGTTTTACTGGTTAAATTATTGATTTCATACAAAAGTTATCGGAAAATTTCACGAAACGGTACTTTTTGGATACAAAAATGAGCCCATCATGTAAAGACAATTAGCTAAGGCAACCATATACAGCAACATAAAAACGCCCGAAGTGGTGTGTATAATACAGCCAGATCGGCCGTAGTGTGATAGTGTATATCGGAACATTTTTAAATAAAAACTATTCTTGAAAATCCTTAATGTGCTTGTGGCTACACCAAATTTGAATTTTGAAAAATTCGAAAACCTTGAATACGCATACAGTATCTTTCAAAATATTTGACGTACATGACATGATGCTTCACACTGAGAAGGGGTGTAATTAGCCAAGCAAAAAGAATTTATATTTGAAAATACTATTTTCTAACTCTTCAAATTGACTTTTTAGTCAATATATGAGATACTCTCATTTGAGCACAACCTTATGCTTTGGGAGCATACAGGAGGTTAGGGTACGTATGTTAGAACACTCTTCATAACCTTTCCCTAAAGACTGTACCAAAAAATTCCTTCAAAAAATAAATTCACTTCATGTTAAGCTCAAATTACGAGGCCTAAATTATCAAACTCCGTTTTATGCCGACTGTATCTTAAAATACCGCAAAAAATGCTATAGAATCTACTTTTTAGTTGATGACTCTTGCAATTTTAAAACAATATCAAAAAGTAATATTTCAAATCAAATATTTAAAGTAGGATACTAAATCTAGCAATAATTTTAATTAAGCTCATACTTTATTTATAAATATATTTCCATTAAAAGCGTACAAAAACGCAACTTCAATGGACTGTAACTTGAGAGATCAACCGTCTAACCATATACTTTATAAGCCAGAAATGGTTCTTTTACTTAGTTTTATTATATTTTACTATAAAATTAATCTCGAAAAATCATGAATTGTTCCTTGTCTACCCTCGTCCGAAATTTGACTTTTTCGAAGAAAGCTAATAACTCTATGAAAAATAGCTCTAGAGTGACATATAATGCCTCAAATAACAGGTATTTTTTGCTTTATTCATCTATAACGCTAACTATATATTTTAATTATAAAAGTATCTTTAAAATTACTAAAAACTGATTTTTATATTTTTGTTTTTTTTACAAAATTTTTGGTGGTAAATGTTTTCAAAACTTAGACAGTTAGATGAAAAACCAAATTTCATGTTGAGACTACTTAATAGAGTTAGTCAAGTTACTATACACTTTTGATGTCAATTTTGCATTTTAAAATTTTAGAATAATTTTTATCAATTTTTTCATCATCAGAAAGTTTCTATTTTAAATTGCCGCCAAGCCTGAAATATATAAAAATTAAAAGAAAATTCGCCGAAATTGTTATTTTTTACAATGCAATGATATGTAGGGGATGTTTAAATCAGAAAATATAGTAGTTACGAATGGAATAAGTCATTGTAAATTGAAACAAGGTATTAAAATAGTTTTTAAGTTCAAATACTTTAAACTAAAAAAAAGCTTGTAATTAATCAAGCAAAAGGAATTTGTATTTGAAAAAACTGCTTTCTAACTTTTCATTGATAGGATTTTCAGTAAATATCTGAAATTTTTTTATATGAGGGCTACCACGACCTTATAAGCTTATGGACTGTTTTATTCGAGCACATCCATGTGTTTTAGGAGTATCCAGGAGGCCATAGTAAGAAGCTGTATAAGTTTTTCAATAAAATCATCAAAAATCCCTATTATATTATACTGTAATAAACATACCACTTCGGGTGTTTTTATGTTGCTGTATTTGGTTGCCTTAGCTAATTGTCTTTACATGGGCTTATTTTTGTATCCAAAAAGTATCGTTTTGTAAAAGTTAGTGATAACTTCTCCATGAAATCAATAATTTAACGAGTAAAACAACAAACATTTAGAATCCTATAAAAACTTGCGTCAGTACATGTACTGCTCATTACGGTGCAAGATTTCTAGATTTCTTGTTATATTCCATTATTTGATGGACAAGATTATGCCCTTAAAATATCCGATTTAGGGAAAAAAGTTTATCTATTTATTGGCATCTTAATAATTTTATACTTACTACTGGATCCTCCATTGACGCTCTTTATGAGAGCATCCAAGTCAATATTGAAATTCAAGTTTTCGGGGGAGGACGGAGCAGACATAAGAGAAGAAGAGGACAAAATTGACTCAAATGAATTGAGAGGAGCAGCGAGAGAAGAATAAGCAAAAGACGAGGATGCCACAAAAGAAGAGCCAAAAAAAAAGATAAATTAAGATTGCTGTCATTCTAAATAAATTTTTCAATTCAATTAAATAAAAAATAGTTAATAAACTTATTATACAATAACAAGCTTTTTATGTTGTAATTATTCTCATACAATTTTGACAGCAGAGCAGCAGCATCCCAATGACGAGCAAAGCATTGTAAAGGAAGACGGAAGACACAAAGAAAAAGCAATTTGCTCTAACATTATGTAGTAAATACTGACAAACACCCCCCATTTTAGCCTGCGGTTACCATATCAGCTTGCCAACCTTGCCTTCAACCATGGAAAGACCTTCACTAATTGACATATCCTTGTTTAAAGTCAAGCGACTATGCCTGGATACAAATTCTTCCATAATTTCCTTGCATTTTTCTTTGATAAGATGCTTCATACGAATATCTTCGGAGTCAGATAAAGAGTTTTGAATGGTGTTGCTGTAGTTGTATGGCACTTTTAAAAAAGTTCTAGATGAGAAGAGAAAGAGAGAGAGTAATCCAAAAATGTGAAAATTTTTATTATATTATCTTTACTTTTTTATGACTGCACTACGGGAAAAAACGCGAAAATAGAAATTTTAAAGTTTGCAGTTAGTTATGCCTTTACATAAGATTATTACAAAGCTATACCTTTCCATTAGCATCCTCACGCAAAACAGTTTCTGCGGCGATTGTCATAGTAGTTTTTTTCAGAAAAGTCGTAGTTTATATCCCATTTTACACCTTTTTTCCCCTGGTGCTGATTACACTGAATTTATGGACATTTGACTGACTTCGCTAAGTTCATGAACATTTGACCGACCAAATCATTACTTTATGACTAGTTACTCTAAATTTATATACATTTTCGATTGAAAATCCATAATTTCAATATAACCAGTCGTAAAGTAAAGATTTGGAGCTTATTTGATTGTTTCGTTTCCTAATTTGGAGATTAGTAACACTACAAAAATTCTTGATGTTATTATGCGCCTCTTCGAAGATTTCTTTTTAATTTGCAAAAACTAAATCAATGTATGTATTTCCGTCGAAAAGCTTATAAACTTATAAATCACCAAAAAAAAACAAGAAATACACAGCAGATAATTTTATCTTAAATCTGAATGCTCTTCAAAATGAAACTCGACCTGACCCAACCAATTACAACGACATTAATCTTGATTTTTATTGAACTAGGTTACGTGTTCACATTGTTTATCAATCTAGCCAACATGTTCTAAGGCCCATTTGAGTCTGTTTTTTTTTCTGAGCATTAGAGATATTAAGCCTGACTTACAGGAGAACGATATTTAAAGCTTGATTTCTTTATCCAGATCTTTATGGTGTTTGAGAGACATGCTTGCTCATCAAACGGAGTTGTTCTTTAAGAGTTTTAATTGTTTGAAATGAGTCACTTCTAATAATTTGTTCCAAATGTCGTTTTGTATTAACCATCAAAAAAAGATGGCCCACCTATACTCTTTCCTGTTAATGTTGTATTGTACCAGTATAAGTTATTCTATTTATGACACCTTTGGAAGTTGTGCGCTTCATGTCAATTATCATGTTTGAAATGTTATATTGGCTAAACCCAAATTTGAGTTAGATGAGATATAGCAAATAATATCTTTATTTTTTATTTCATTTTTGATCCCTGGGGATCTCGCCATTTTTCAATAGTTTTTTAAAATACCTCACTCATGTTATTACAACATAAAATCCTTTGGAGTATAAGCGCAAAAAAAAAAATTTTATGGTTTCTTAAAGTGGACGAAACATCTGTGACCATGACTGTAAATAAAAAAAAAACGTGACAAATTGTATTGCACTAAATAATGCACATTGATAACCTAAAAAGTGTTAATTTTTCTTTTGGATTGCAGCACATTTATATTTAATCTAATATTTGAAAGAGATAAAAAAGTTTATTGTGTAAATTTAATAAAATTCGCCACCGTCGTGAAACATATTGCATGATTAAATGATATAAAATACAAATAAGGAGATGTTTGAAGGAATTTTTTTACTTCAGTTTAATAAGTGTAATTCCTTATTTTTTATAAATGTACAAGCAACTTTTGTAAATTCAATTAAAGTAATTCGAATTGAAAAACTATGTTATTACCTTGGTTTAATTTAGAAGAATGAGTTGTTACATCGGTAACTACTATATTTTTTGATTTAAATATCCCCTACATATCATTGCATTGCAGAAAATAACAATTTCTACAAATTTTCTCCTGATGCTCATACATCTCCGGTGTGGCGGTGGTTTAAAACAAAAGTTTTCTGATGATGAAAAAATTGATAAAAACAATCCTAAATTTTTAAAATTCAAAAATAACATTGAAAGTATATAGTAAACTGGCTAGCTTTATTAAATAACCGCAACCTGAAATTTAATTTCTTATTTAATAATGTACTTGTAAAAGACTGCTGCCACCAAAAATATTGCGGAAAACGCAAAAACATGAAAATCAGTTTTTAGAAATTTTGAGAATAATTTAGTAACAAAATTTAAAATTAATAATACAAGCACATAAAGCAAAAAAATATCTATTATTTGAGGTATTATTTGTCACTCTAGAGCTATTTTTCATAGAGTTATTAGCTTTCTTCGAAAAAGTCAAATTTCGGACGAGGGTAGACAAGGAACAATTCATGATTTTTTCGAAATCAATTTTATGGTAAAATACAATAGAACTAAATGAAAGAATTACTTTTGGCTTATAAAGTATGTGCTTAAACTGTTGCTATCTCGAATTACAGCTCATTGAAGTTGCGTTTTTGCACGCTTTTAATGGAAATAACTTTATAAATACTGTATGAGCTCCATTGGGATTCTTACTGAATTTATTTCCCTCCTTTATATATCTGTTTTAAATTGTTACTTTTTGAGATTACTTTAAAACCGCAAAAGTTATGAAATGAAAAATAAAGTTTGTAGCAGTTTTCTCGGTATTCAAGATACATTCCGCATAAAACGGAGTTTGATAATTTAGGCCCAATAGCTCGAGCTTGATATGTAGTAAATCTACCCTTTGAAGGAATTTTTTGGTACAGTCTTTACGGTAACAACTTTTTGAAAAGTATTTTATTAAAAACATACTATACTAGAAAGTAAGTTTGCAAATTTGATGAAGCCTATCTTTTTTGTCAACTTTGTCGATATGCTTAAATATATTTCATTGCTAGTCGCAAAATCGCTCTCTATGTGATACAATACGTCTTTTTGAATTGCCTAAAGTAAATATATAAAGTATATTTATATAAATATAGCTCAAATAAATACACAATAGTTATTTTTTTTGTTTGTGAATACGCTGATTTGTTTAGTTGAGAGGAAAGTGCGTCATTGAAAAGATAAATTATATACATAATCCGTATTTTTTAGAAATTATACATTAACACTTTCTTTGTTTTAGAATCTAATATAGTTTTAACAAAAAGATCAGCCAACAAAGAGGTGAGTACTACTTGCATCATGTTATTTTGAGTGCAAATACTAGCTTTTCGAGGGCTTTTATAGATATACCCTATACCCTCCTGTATGTCCTTATTGTTAATACTGTGAGGGAAATAACCCTTCCAATGTTTTAAGAAATTGCACTTTCATTATATTTTCTATACCGCTATATATCTTACGCAATTTTCTAAAAACTTATAAGATAGCACCTTTTAAGGGCTTTTAAATGGTATAAGATGTTAGCTAATAGCATAAAAATTGAACGAATGGGGGGATAGCAAAGTGAGATATGTCTATTTTTTATATGTGACATATTATTAAATAAAAATATGTGGTGTCTTAACTTTCAATTAAAGTATCTGATGATCCTAAATTTTTATATCAAAAATGCTGTAGGTAGTAATTATCCAAGGAATGTTCAAAAAGTATAAAAGGCTAAGCATTTTTGCTCATCTTCCCCTTTATCATATTATTAACTTTTCTTCACCCTTTTTTTTAATATTGTTCGTCCTATTCCCACTGAAGTCCAAAACTCTATTAAGTTGTTACTTATTGAAGGCCACTCTTACTCGACCATTTAGAAGATGTATCCAAATGTAGGATTAAGTACACTTTCCCGGTATAAAAGGAAGTTTTTGGGTGACTCCACATCACCCAAAGGTGGAAAACAAAGCAAAATCAGTACACAGACTCAGAACTACATAGCCAGAAATCTCCAAAACGGTAGTCTCAATGGCCCCAAAGGTGTACAGAGCTATCTGTTGACTCTTGGAATTGAGATGTCTCTAAGAGGCATTAGACACGTACTTAAGTCAGAAGGCTTTAAAGCTAGAAGGAAAGTCAAGACTAATTTCGTCAATGCTACCAACAAGAGAAAGCGTTTTGCCTGGGCTAAAATATACCAGCATAATACTGTGGATGACTGGCGTAAATGGGGCTTCTCTGACGAGACTAGAATCAATATGTGGGGTTCAGATGGAAAATCCTACTACTGGACGGATGGTGCCACTGAGCTACTGCCTTACCAGATTGAGTCCCATGTTCAAGAAGATTGTGGCAGCGTCCTGTTTTGGGGTCTCATAACTGCGGAAAAACCTGAATATGGCTCTACCATTACTGAAGGAAATGTTAACGTAGAGTTTTACATTGATATTTTGCAGACATCTTTGTTAGATACCTTGGAGTACTATGGACTTTCAGCAGGACAATGCCAGGCCACATACTTCCGTTCCTATTAAGCAATGGTTTCAACCTCAGGGGTTCTCCCTGAAGTCCATTCTCGACTGGCCACCCCAAAATCCAGACTTAAACCCTATAGAACACATCTGGAATCAACTAAAACGTGGTCTGAATGAGTATCCAGCTAGAGCCATCACCATTGCAGAACTAGAGGCTAGGATCCATCAAGAATGATATAAATTTACTAAGGAAAACTGCCTCAAGTATATAGATAGCATGCCAAACAGAATTAAAGCTGTCATCAGGAGTAAAGGTGGTCCAACTAGATATTGAGCTTTTTCTTATATTTAATAAATATCAAATTTTTAACTTTAAGCGCTGCAAAGTGAAACTTAAAATCCCGCGATAATTTTAAGCAATATTTCATTTAAGAGCTACAATTTCGGGTTGAAATTTGGTACTAAAAGCATGTAGAAATATTAAATATTGACAGAGATATGAGTTCATATACGAAATTTTTTAAAACATTGGGAGGGTTATTTCCCTCACTGTATATTAGTATAACCAATTAATTTGATATGGTCTATGTTTTTAAATAAAATGATTAATTTTTTTATCCCATAAATATTCATATTTTGTGTTTTATTATTCTGTTTTTGATTTTACAATGATGCCGCTAATGCAATACAAACCTCAGCTATTTATTTTTATTAATAAACCATAATTTTTTACAGTTTTTACCCATAATATGTGATATTTGATGGACCCGGAATCAGATTTTAAGCATAAAAAGGATACAATTTACTGACTGCTGACACAAAGAAATATCTACTACCAATGTCTTATTTGTTTTTCATTTTGTCCCAACATTTGATTTTTAAAAGGCAATTACTAAATAAAGCAAACGAGATCACTGAATTTTAAGCTTACTTCAAATAAGATGATTTTTATTTACTTCATGATTCAAATATAATTTACGTACGTGAATGAAATTATTCCTTGCAATTCCCATTGTGGAATTATGTTTTTGCCTAGTGGTATCAATAATTAAATAGTATTATAGATAGAAAAGTAGAAATAGCATTTATTGTACATTATCCGTAATAGTCTAGTAAAGAAAAACCTAAGCAGTATCTCTCTTTTAAGCTTTTTTTAGAAAATGAACTCATTTTTACTGCTCAAACAAAGAATAAAAAAATGCCTCAAAACCCAAAATCATCTTATAGCTCGTGACCTTGTGAGCTGCAAAGCAAGTTGAACTAGCCGTACTAAATAGTTTTATATAATTTTATATAATTTTATATAGTTTATGATTCTGCATTCATCTAAATAAAAGTTATTAGTCAAATGTTTTACGTTAAACTTTGATGCGCGAAACATAATTAAGAATTCAAAAAAAATGTGAAGATGCGCATCAGTTTCATAAGGGCATTTTTAATTTAAATAGTTGATATATTATATCAAAATTATCTATCAATCAAGTTATTTGTGATCCTTTTTGCTACATTTTTTGTAAAGAAAACAAGTTTTTTATTAATTTTTTACAAATTTAAAATCTGGTACAAGTGTATATTGGTCTTTTTTTTTTAGCAAAATCGAGGGTATTCCTTTTTTACATATTTTTGATTATATCTATACGAAAAATTAATATTTAAAAAAAACTAATTGACCCTGATAGGGCTCACTGAGGCCTATAGCATGCATGTAAAAAGTGTATTGCTTGATATAGCAGATATTCTGTGATTTGCTACAAGAAAATAAAATAAAAGGATTATAAAAGAAGTACTCAAATTTGTTCATACTTAAGCATTTTATATATCGTTTTAAAACAAGCAAGTTTTATTATTAAAAAGTGTTGCTATATCTTGATTTTTTGCAGAGGTATGAAGACTCAAAGCTTTTAATTTTTAGCAATGAAATACCTATAAAAGCCTGAAACATTAGTACTGAAAAAATTATACTAACTGTTAAAGATAGGGTACGTTTAGATACTTGTTTTCGGATCAAAATTGTTCATCTCAGGTACATTAGCAACTTTTTTTTTCGGTATTATTTAATAGAAAAAAAAAAAAAAAAAAAAAAAAAAAAAAAAAGTTGAGCAGTAATGAAAGGAAAGACTCAGTTTTTAAGGGAAAGGCAAATTTTACTTGTTTTTAAGTATTTCGTCAGAAATAAAATTAATTTAGAAACAAATTACATAATGTGACCAATTTGCATCAAAAAGGAGGTACGCTTCGATTTGAAGATTAAAAATTTCGAAAATAATTATACTATATTAACCGCATGATGTGAAATATAAGTTCAGCATAATATATAATACATTATCAATAACAATCAAGGCCATTTCGTAAAATGCAATGAAAATACAAGTGAATAAGCCTCTTAAAATATAAATTAAAGAGTACAGCCTTTACAATATCGCATTGCAAATAAAGTAATAGTAGATAATTATTAATTAGTTTTAATTAAATGGCGATATTTCTGTTGCATAATATTCCAAATAATCAATAACCACCACACGAAGTACTTGACGGAAAAACCCCATTTCTGCAGGTATTTCATTGAATGCAACATACAAATCGAGCTTATCCATAGGCTTCAATTCTAAGGTGGCATAATTCTCACTGATAATGGCTACAAAGGAGTAAACAGTAAGTATTCATATGGCACCCAATGTATTAAAGACATAACATACACATCACTTGTTCAGGTGTGGGAAACTTCACATTCTTTGTAGTTTGCCATTCATCCAAAGCAGGTTTAAAGTGGTTACAGATTAATTTGATATTATAAAATTCATTATGGGTAATAGATGGGGTTCTTTCTCCTGTTCTAGCTTTTAAATTCATTGATTGATTTACTGATAATTTGATGGTTAGCTTTAAGACAAAATAGTTAAGTGTTGTTTCTAAATATACCATAATCTGATAACTTGATAAAATCAGTTGTTGCTCGAATAATCTCATAATATAAACTGTCGTAACTCTTGGTATCTGATAAAAATGTTTCTCCATAAGTAACACACATGTTGAATACACTGACAAACTATAGTAATAGTAAATATCAGTCAGTAAAGAATTGAATTTCTTTGATTGATAAAACTTACAGATGCTAGAAATACATTAAATTCCTCTTTAAATTTCAAATCCTCTAATCGTTGTGCAGTGAAATGTAATGTCGATGTCAAAGAAGGCCATAATTCGACCCAATGATAATTTAGTCTAATTTTATGTCTACTAACAAAACTCAATATACGATGCATGATTGAAAACGCAAGTCTATAAAGACGAATGAGAATATGAGATATATAATTATAAGTCATGTCCTTACTTGTATGAAGTCAAATCTAGTTTCTTTCTAATATTATGGCGAATAAACAACAGCATGTCATCCAAAATTGCGCAAAATAAGGACCGGCTTAATTTATTTATAGGAAGCGTAGGCGATCTTTGACGACAAAGACGTACCATGGCAGCGGATTCATCTCTGGCAATGTAATTCATGACTGAATTTTCTTCCGTTAATCTCAACAAAATTGTTAATAATAGCCTTGAGTAAATATTTGTACGATCAGTTCGGTTGTGCTCAAATAAATAGGAGGCAAATGAGATTAAAGATGTCAACATGGTAGTCTTTGTTTCTCCTGGATTAGTGGATGATTCAGAATCTATTTTGGAACACATTTTGACCAGTGTGTTGATGAAATAAGGGTTGCCGTTAATGAGATCAAATAAAGGTAAAAGCAAAGCTGTTTGAGCAGATGGTCTACAAAATTGCATAAATGTTAGTTTGTACATATAAATTTGTAGTAACTACTTTACAATGCCGATAATAATTTTGAATTCTCAGCTTCAGACGGTGCAGTAGTACCAGATGAATAAAAGAACCTCGACATGTATGCAACCACTGATTTTGATAATGTTTCTTCGTCGTCGTTTAATTCTATATATCGACTAGGATTTCCAAGATAAATGTCGAATTTAATCGTTGATATTGTGCATTATAAATACCTTCTAAGACTTGTAAATGTTGTAGTATACATATAGATTATACTCTATTAACTATGCAATTAATACAATGTATTCATAATTTTGCCAAGCATTCAATACCTCTAGTGCTTTCAATTGTTTTGTCTGTTTTAAATGTGATAGATAAGGATTTCTATATTCGTATTTGTTGTAATTTGAAAGCATACCGAGAAGCATGACAATATCCCTATGGCCATTTTCATTCGATGTCTCTGTAAAATTTTCTTCTGCCAAAACATTAAACAAGGTGGCTGATATGTCATTTGACATGAAATATCCATTCAATCCATTTTGATTCACATTATCACTACCAGCAACAAGAACTAAAGCCAATTGTAATGTATCCGATCGTGTAGATTGTTCTTGGATATGATGTCGTATCGCTTTTACTAATTTTGAAAATAAAGCGTCAGCTTCATCAAGTCCAGTAAGAATAGATATAATGTTGAAATGAGTCAACCGTTTTTTGGTGAATAAATTTCGAATAATGACAGTTAGCATAGCAATCGCATTAAACTGTCGAGTCTTTTCACTATGCGTGAGGTCTGGCAACTCTAATTTTTCCAGGCACGCTCTAAAAAGGTCTCTTAAATTATGCTTTAAATCTAATAAACCTTCTTCAGATTTGCTTTGTATTAATTGAGTTATGCATTTTGTATTGACAGGTAGGATAAGATAGTTATCCCAAAAGCCGATTTTCTGGGCTTCTGTTGTATATAAGTTGGCTCCCTATTCAGAATTGGCACTTATTAACGCATATTATAAACTAACTGTTGTGATTGTTACTTTGAATAGGCCCTCGCTAATTTCGACGAATTTTTCTTTGAGTTCTGGTCTTTTTACGGAATTATTCATATATGGTATACTACTTGATAACATAAGATGCTAGATAAGATCTCTATTAATGAACAAAGAAAAGAAACAGAATGAAAAACGCTGTTGTTTCTCTCTTTAGGAAGGGGGTCTGCATCACCTAATTTATTACTGAGCTTCAAGTCGCTCATTCTAAATCAGCACATCATGGATTTGGCAGTTTTTTTTTTTTCGTAGCTTTTTCCATCTATTTTATACTAAAATACATGTATAAATCAATAATGCGTATATTTTATTATAGTACCGATAAACAAGAAGATCCTTTAACTTTACTCCATGATTCAAATTGGACACCTCCCTCACATCCATTAAATTTTCCACCAGAAATTATACAGAAAGTTGTTGACTATTTACCAAGAACAAGTTTACCTTCAGTTGCTAGTGTAAGTCAAATATGGTACGCTACAGTTATGCCAGTATTATATCGACACCTTTACATTCAAACATTGCCTCATTGGCTGCTGTTGGTAAGAACATTCAGCAATCCTACCTTCTCTGCTCAATTTGGTCCTCAAGTCAACTCATTAGTTTTAAAACCTTCACCAAAACTTATTTCATCACAATTGACAAGTTCACTAAATTACAATGTAATTGAAAATGATGATCAATTGCAGCCGTCTTTGCGAGGTTATGTTCGACTTGAGCGTGTAGACTTTGAATTGACAGGCTTAGAAGACATTGATAAACCCATGCCATTCGACACGGATGATATCAACAGCAATGATGAAGAAAATAATCATGAGAATTACAAGGAAATAAATACAACACAAAAGGAGTCAGAATGGCTTTCGACAGTAAATGATGATCAAGCATCTACAATCTTGAAAAACTGCTCTCAGCTAGAATATTTAAGCATGTCTGGTTGTGAGAATTTAACAGATAATATATTATTAACATTAGCATCTGCTAAAAAAGTATCCCAAGGAACAAGAAAGCCAATGGTGGGATTATGGATGAGTTTATTGAGAAATGCAACAAATGCTGGTATTAATGAATTAATTCAAGTAGAAAGTCAATACAAATTGGATAGAAAACTGAAACATTTGGATCTTGGATTTCAAGTGTCAATGACAGATAAAGATATTGAGCATATTACGTCTTATTGGGGTCAATCGCTTACACATTTACGATTGAATTCCATCTATCAACTGACAGATGATAGTGCGATTTCTATTGCTCATCATTGTCCTAATTTAATATTGTTACATTTAGTAAGATGTTGGCCAATGAATAATCCTTCTTTGCAATTAATAGCCAACCATTGCAAGAAACTAAAATATATTTCAGTCTCGTTCCTTAGTCGAACAAATGAAGAAGGCATCAAACATTTAGTTCAATCATTACCTGAACTTGCATGGTTGGATATCACTGGATGTAATATAAATTCACTATTCAAACCTTTGATACTTGAAGGATGGTCCAATTATAGAAGACAACATCATTTACCGCCTATTTACATACAGGATGGCTCCATGAACCTACTGTAAATAAAATAAACCCAGTTTCGTTTATTTCAAACAAGTCCGCGTTTTATAATGTATTTTGTGTTTGTGTAAACTATTTTTGCTTCTTTTTCCTTCTTTCTTTCTCGTTAAACAGATATACAACAGTTATGGCATCTGCAAGTAAGTTGAGAGCTTATAAAATATAATATTTGTAATATAACACAACTATATACTAGTCTTTATTTTGGACCTTAAAGGCAAGGTCCTTATTTCTCGTAATTATAGAGGTGATATCCCTATGAGTGCAGTAGAAAAGTTTATGCCTTTGGTAATAGATGATAATCGAGAAACGCATTCATATTATTTATACATATTGCTATGATAGATTTCTGAGGCTGAAGATGAACAAATCCCTTTACCTTGTTTTACTCATGAAGGCATCAATTATTTGTATCTCAAACATAGTAATCTTTATTGTAAGTGTCTTTTGTTATATTAAATCTTTTTTTTTTTCACAAATCTAAAATCTTTATATCTAGTGTTGGCTATTACTAGAAAGAATACAAATGCAGCATCTATCATGCTTTACCTTCATAAACTGACAGAAGTATTTTCAGAATATTTTAAGGAACTAGAAGAAGAATCTATTCGAGACAATTTTGTAATTGTATATGAGCTTTTGGATGAAATGATGGATTTCGGTTATCCCCAAACTACTGAAACAAAGATTTTGCAGGAGTAAGATTACATTAAATATGATATTTCATCAGAATAACTGACCTCTTGATAAATAGATATATTACTCAAGATGCTCATAAACTTGAAGTTCAAGTGCGTCCACCTATGGCTGTTACAAATGCAGTTTCTTGGCGTTCTGAGGGCATTAAATACAAAAAAAACGAAGTATTTTTGGATGTTATTGAAAGCGTTAATCTATTGGTAAGTTTTATAGTTGTATTTTTTGATACTTGGTGATACAGTACATTTATTTGATTTCCATCTAGGTTAATTCTAATGGTAATGTTTTGAGAAGCGAAGTTTTGGGATCTGTTAAAATGAGATGTTATTTATCTGGTATGCCTGAACTTCGTTTGGGTTTGAATGACAAAGTTATGTTTGAAGCAACTGGTAGAGGTATATAATCAAAATGGTTCAAAAGGGAAAATATATGTGATTAAATATTATCACTAGGAAACTCTTCTGCAAAGGCAATTGAAATGGAAGATGTCAAATTCCATCAATGTGTACGTTTATCTAGGTTTGAAAATGACCGTACTATTAGTTATATTCCCCCTGATGGAGATTTTGAATTGATGAGTTATCGTCTCCAGACAAGTGTAAAACCACTTATTTGGGTAGAAGCAGTTGTAGAAACATATTCTGGATCTCGTGTTGAATATCTTGTCAAGGCTAAAGCACAATTCAAACGTAAAAGTACCGCAAACAATGTTGAAATTGAAGTTCCTGTACCTGATGATGCCGATACACCTAAATTCAAGTGTAGTAATGGATCTGTTTCTTATAAACCTGAAAGATCATGTTTGGTTTGGAAGATTAAACAATTCCAAGGCGGAAAAGAGTTTATTATGCGTGCTCATTTTGGTTTACCTTCTGTTCAAGCAGCTGAGGATACTGAAAAGAAACCTCCAATCAATATAAAATTTGAAATTCCTTACTTTACAGTTTCCGGTATTCAAGTTAGATATTTAAAGATTGTTGAAAAGAGTGGATATCAAGCATTACCTTGGGTTAGATATATTACACAGAATGGAGATTATCAAATGAGAATGCCCGAATCAATCAAAGCAGCCAAGCATAATGCTACAAATGATTATTGATGATATCCTTAAAACTAATATATTTTTATCCGAACAAAAAAGAAATCGTTGATTTTGTTTGTTAATATGCTATTAACAAAATATTCAATATTACCACACACACACACACGCACACACCTACACACCACTCGACAGATGTATACTCACAGATCCAATACAATAAACGCAATTCACCACACATCTTTTTATATAAAAAACATCGAAAAAAAAAAAAAATGGTTGACATTTTAATTTATACAATATCAAACACACAGAAGAATTATGCTATATTTGTTGTTTTTTTAGGGAAAAAACTTGAGTCAGTATAGCTAGCTATACAGTATAAATTGGAATCAATGAACCCTTCGTTGTTGTCTTCCTTCTCTTTCCTCATCTTCTTCTTCTTTTTGTTCTCTCAATTTCTTTTTAAACATCTTATAACAAAAATATATACTGTAACCCACTCAAATGCCAAATCCAGACACAAAGGAAGAATTAAACTATAAGCATATTGAAGATGTCTCTCCAATCCCTAAGAAACCATTGCCAATCTATAAAAAGAAATGGTTTATAGCTTCTGCTGTTGTGTTTACTGTTACAGCTGCCATTGTGGTTGCAATTGTCGTTCCCATTTCAATTAGTAACCATACCAGCATACAAGAAAAAGATGGAAATATACATTTTGCATCTATTGAAAAAAATGAAAGCGACATCACTGCTACATCAACAACATTAACAATGCCGAAAAATAGCACTAAAATTATAAAAGCAGCTTCCTTAATTACACCTGATCAGCAAGAAAGCTATCATCCACCCGTTTATGCGCATGCAATATCACCTTGGTCGAATTTAACGAGAATCAAAATATATAGTCCATCAGATCAGGGTAGAATCTTTGTTATGGGGGATGTTCATGGCTCTCTAAAGGAGATGAATCAATTGCTTGATAAAATCCAATTCAACCCAGATCAAGATGCTTTGATTTTGACTGGCGATTTAGTTTCTCGGGGACAAGATTCAGTAGGAGTCTTACAAAGAGCACGAGAATTGAATGCATTATGTGTTCGTGGAAATCATGATGATAAAGTGATTCGATTAAAGACATATGAATATCAACATGGTTTTTCATCAATGTCTGAGGAAGATGAAGTTATGCCTGAAGGCGAAGTAGGTGATCCTCTTAAATTTGGAAATAAGCATATTAAAATTGCAAGGTAATGTTAAAGATTTAGACATGATAGCAAATTATATACTGACTCCTTTTTTATTTTTTGACAACAACAAAACATTATAGAGAATTAAGCGAGGAGGATTACAATTACTTGGCTGGCTGTCCATTAATCTTGGATATACCTGATCTTAGTGCACGTGTGGTTCATGGTGGTTTAGATCCTTTGATTTCAAATTTGATTGATAATGATCCTTGGTCTGTTATGAATATGCGAGATATAGATAAAAATAACCATCCCTCTAAACTAAAGTTAAACAAAATACCTGGTAGTGGTGTGCAACATTGGTCAACAGTTTATCAAATTAATGCTGCAAAAACTAATAATCCAGTAACGGTATTTTATGGACATGATGCCTCACGAGGTGTCAGTATAGAAAAGCAAACTGTTGGTGTAGATAGTGGTTGTGTATACGGTCGTAAATTATCAGTTGTGGAAATGAGATCAAGACAGTTAACTCAAGTCAACTGCAGTGATGATGATGATGAACTTGGCCAGGATGATGATGATGAACATGACCATGATGATGATTGAAAAAAATTTGGAATCTAAATTGAAGTGTTACAAATATTTAATGTCTACATACATTTGTGTATGTATTTTTATACATTTGTGTTTGTATGCATATATTATAAATCAAGTTAAATAAAAAATTAATAAGTACAGTATTTTTTTTTTCCATGCTTCTGTCAAACGTTTCCCCCCCCCCAAAAAAAAAAATCTAATTTAAAATAAATGTAGCAAATAATTGTTTTAATTGTTACTGATATATCACTTTTATATATACTTAACTTTGTCTTTGGCATAATAAATCCAACAAACAAAGACGGAAATAATTTAATATAATACAATTTCCAAATACATCTCAATCGATCTAGCAATTGCTACAAATATATAATATCAAGATTGTTTCTTCCTTCTCGTGATTTCATCAAATCATTATGAAACATGTTCGATTTTGTTATATCTCTTTCTATTTAAATTTGCTTCAGCAGGTAATAGAACTATTAAAAGTAATACGATGTATTAAACAAAAAATATAGCATATCTTCAGTTTACGTAAGAATCAATAATAATACCAGATCAAGATTAATTCTAGTTTTACACATTGATGTTTTCCAATTAATGGGCCATTTCAAAGTTTTCCCGGATGAATGTCCATCTTCGGACCGCAGCACAGGCCAAAAAAAAAATCTGGGCCGAAGAACAGGTTATATTGTTATTTTATTTAATTAATTTAATTTTACTAAATTGTCGGTTCGGTAAGTACCTCGGACACACCTCTGGCCAAACCGGGAAACGAAGGTTCAAGCCGATCATTCCTTCCAGAAAATTCAAGAAAAACAAATTGAATTATATAATGTAAATTCATAGCAACTTCTAGAAAATAATTAAAAAGTATAAATATAAGAGCATTATAAAATCAATAAAATTAACTTCACATTTAACATTAAACACTTATTGCACTTTAAAAATATTATTTATTTAATACACTACATCTCATATCACGTGTTTAACTAATATTTTTTATTAAACACTTTAGGTATAAAATATACATTGACAAAATATAGTAAGCGCGGTTGGTTAAGTGGTATAATCTTCGCCTGCCACGCGAAGGGCCGGGGTTCGATTCCCCGACCGCGCATTTTTTTTGCATTTGAATAATTTGGTGTATGTAGTTATGATAAACTCTTTATTTTGTTGTGTGCCAAGATGTATATATTTTAGTAGGTTAAGACAAAGTTATACAAAAGATAGTGTTACGCCTAATGCTTGTCGTAACACTCTTTTTGTTGATACTTCTTTTTCTAATAAAGCATCTTTATTAAAATCAAATATTTACAATCTTTTAAACTGCCATTCAATATTATATTCTCAAATTACATCCAAGATTATATTAAATCTCAAATTACTCCTGAAACAGACAATTCTCAGGTCAAACCAATTTATGCGGACTCAAGAATAAATCAGGCATGATAAATGTCTTTAGCTTCCATCGCAAATAATTATATTCAAAAACAACAACACATTTAACCCATATATAATCAATCTTTTCTTATCTTACATGGATGATAATATAAACATCCCATTTTATTTCATTTTGTCCATTTTACCAAGGACCTCTTAACAGAACATTAACTAGTATAAATAACATAAAACAATAACTAAACTAATAAAGATCATCTTACTTCTCATCTTACTTCTCATCTTACTTCTCATCTTATTATTTCATCTTATTTTACATCTACATTTTCATTTTACTTTTTATCTTATTGATATTATATTTTTATCTTCTTATTTTACTACAAGATCCCTTGAACTATTATAATATATATTTCATTGTACCTTTTCTATTTTTCTTTTATTCATTTCGTTTTATATAAAATTATATAAAACATTTACTTTAGTTGGACAACTTAAAACCTGGTGCTCATTTAATAGATATTACTGCATTGGCAATATTCTATTTTATTTTAATTCTTTTACTACATATCTACTTTTTCATCCCGTTACTACAAGTTCAACTGTAACAATAGAATATGAGATAAAAGATAATTTTATTACTTTACACTGATTTAAAATATTTATACTAATGTTCAATTGAAGTGGAAGTAACTTAAGAAGTAGTGGCTAGAAATGTAGTAAAAGAAAGAATAAAATAGAGTATTGCCAATACAGTAATATCTATTAAATGAGCACCAGATTTATAGTTGTCCAACTAAGTAAATGTTTTATATAATATATATAAAACGTAACAAGTAAGAGATAGAGTAAAAAATGTACAATGAATTATATAGGAATAACTCAAGAGATCTTGTAATATAGTAAATATAAAATTAAATTTATATCAAAAATAATATGATTATAAATGTTAACCTAAAATAAGAGACTGAACATAAGGTAAGAATGAGATAAAATAAGATGAGATATAAGATGATTTTTATTCAATGTGCTTTTGCAAGAAGGTTATTTATACTAAACAAAATAACTAAAAATAAACTTGTTGCGTCTGCAGTGGAATTACATACTAAAAAGCTTGATAATCACAAAATAACTTAATTTACAAGTATCACTCACAGAGTTCATGCCACTTGTTGAAATATTAAAGTGCAGCAATAATAAAGAGATACCCAAAGTGAACACAATAACAAACGCATGCGAAAATACAAAATACTTTTGAACCAATACATGTCGTGTGAACGATAGCACCCTTGATCACAATGCAATCGATTACACAAATGACATATATACCAAGAAGTATTTTACCTAATTCAATAAATAATAATATCAAAGATATTAGGTTTAATCAACTATTCCCCTGTATCATAGTTACACTACCAATGAATAAGATTTCAAGCACACATTAGAATTCACACCTTAAAATCAAGGTTACCTAAATAGATATAGCCAATAGCTCCCAAAAAGCCCACATTGTCGCACTTGACATATAACCCTTTATGGTCGATGCTTCGCATGATTTATCCTTTCAATATAATATTAGTAACAACAACTCAAAATTAGAAGATTACTCCATTCAAGTCTGATGGTATACAAGTTCTCTAAATCACTATAAATACCCTCATACTTTTTCAATTATATTTAATCTTCAGAAATCTTTTGTAATAAAACTTTAGCTGATTATAATTGTATTTCTACTGCTTTTATTTTTATATTTTTTTATTTTAGTAAACAACTTCGCCATTTACTGCAGCGTCCACAGTTTGTTATGATAATTTCGAAGATAATGCACCTTTGGATTTGTAATCCCCATTGGGAATAGGAGAACTAATTGACTTATGACAACACTCTTAATGTGTTCCTAATAAATGACCCTAGAGTGAGGGATATGTTTGATAAATATCAGGTACACGATGCATTATGCAGGAATCAAATATATGCTATGCTACGATAATAGTAAATACTGATCTAATGAATAGTTATAATACATAGAATTTGTATATAAATAGGACAAATTATTGATATTAAATAAAGATTCTCTTCAGTTTCTGTGTGTGATTTAATTTAACCAGTTCCTTTATTAAATTATACATTTTTTTTGCAACAATATTTATCTTAAATCTTGTGGCAATTTAGAACTTATAAAATATAGATGGAGTTGATAAAGTATAAAATGGACTGATAAAGTATAATGAATGCTAAAATACGAAATGAACTGACAAATTATAATGGGTTGTCAAAGATAGTGGTTCATCAGAAATATCAGCAGTAAAGTCAGTTTGTGTCATGTGTAATCTAATCTGCAGCATTACTGTTACACCGTATACGTGTCATAATTTTTTTTACTATTTTTCTTTCTTCTTAATAAAGCATCGTTATTATAGTTAACTCCTTACTGTCTGTCTTAAAGCTACCAATCAGTATTACGTTCTCAGGCTAAACCAATTTATGCATACTCAAGTATAAATCAAGCATAATAATTACTATCTTTATGCTTTATCGCAATTAGTTACATATTAAGTTTATAACATTCAAAAATAGCAACTCATTATATTTAACCCATAAAGAATTAAACTTTTTCTTTTAACTATTTTTTATTATAGGGCTTAACTGCAAAAATGAGCACCTCATATTATGAAGTTTACACCTTCTAATCAGTTTCACAATCAAAGTTAGGCCAGTTTAAGACGAAGAATATTAGATTAATAAGCTTTTACCTTGCTATTATAAACCATCCATTTATTTTAGGACAGATATCAATAGTTATAGAGGAAAAAATAATTTTTTATTAAGACTCGACCCAATGTTGGGCGATAAAATTTGAAAGTCTTTTGAAACTATCTAAAAATACTTTTTACAACCGTAAAAAACCAAACCAAAAAGCCTTATCTTGAGGAATTTTGGCCCTAATGATTTTCAATTTTAGATGATAATAAGTACGCATCCTCATATCCTTAACATTATAATTCAGAGTGACAGCGTTTACAAGCTACTGCGTCTCGAAAAATTATTGTCAAAGTGCGCCAAAACGCGCCTATTAGTTGGCTACACACTTTCGTTTAAAACAATCGAAATACAACAATCTCTACGAAAACTTCAGAAACTGATATACGTACATACGTTTATAAATTCCAAAAGCACTTGAAACAACAGAGTCCTAATTAAAATGCTATAGAGTTTCAATATATTTGTTTCATTTAAAACATGATGTTCCTCACGCAAAATAAAAATCAAGCAAACATTAGTAAATGGGAAAATCAAAAAATTCAACAAAATAAAATAAAAGAGGTTAAAAAAAAAAGAAAAGATTTTTTTATAAATGGAAAGCTAAAATTTTTCAAAATTAAGCGAATAAAGACTATGCATTACAGCCACATGATGCTTTCGCATAATAACGAGATTGTTGTGTCAATATCTATATCAAGGTCGCACATCCAATGTTCCAGTCTATAATCGGCATTATAGTAGATTAAAGTGTGTTCACATGATCTACATCATGTCTCCACGTTGTTCCACAGCATATCCTTAAAATATTAAATCTAGTATTAGTTATAATGAAAGTATATAAATACATCCTCTGGATGTATCGTTAATAAAAGTGGAATATTTTGGCAAGATTATTTCTATTGACCCTTTTGACATTTCAGAGATCATGTTTAAAACTCATTTCAAATATGATGATATAAAGCGACCTGTTCGTTTACTTAAAGAAGAATTCTGTTTTTCCAGATGTTTTATAATTTATCCGAATTGCAATATCAGTTTTTTATCGAGTAAAAGCATTTTTAGATACACTACCCCAACTATTAGTCTCACAAAAGGTAAATTCAATGAATTTTACTCAATAATCTGGCCAGGATTATGAAACTTCACCAGTATAATACTAAATTTTAGCTCTAGCGCATAGGCCACTGATAAACTTCTAAATGTTTCAGAAAATTTAAAAAACGACAAAAACATAAAAAGGGTAGTTTATTGAGTTTATACAAAATAACTAATAGCCTGTGTTGCCG